>JAGFNK010000046.1:0-183658 GCA_025769875.1 Russula earlei | reverse complement strand
TCTCCGACCGGGGGGTCCCCAGTTCGCCGCAAAGGTCACTCAAGAACTGTGGAAGAAACTGAATATTAAGTCCTCCCTTAGCACGGCGTATCACCCCCAATCAGATGGAGAAACAGAAAGAGTCAACCAAGAACTAGAACAATACTTGAGAATCTTCTGTAACCACCAACAGGATAACTGGGCCGAACTAGTCCCATTCATGGAGTTTGCTCATAATGCACGCACCCATAGCGCAACCCACAAAGCCCCCTTCGAAATATGGTACGGCTTCAACCCAACATTTGCCCCCCCGGTTAGTTTCAATACCAAATTCCCTTCCGTCCTGGAACGTCTGCAACAACTAGATCAACTTAGAGAGGAGGTCGCAGCCTCCCTCCGGAATGCCACGGCACTGATGGGACAGCCCAGCTCCCACTTCCCCAAGTACCAGTTTAAAACTGGAGACTTAGTCTGGCTAGAGGCCACTAATCTGAAGACAACACACCCAAAAGCCAAATTAGCCCCTCGACGGTATGGACCCTTCAAGGTTGTCACCTCATACCCAGTCAACGTACGCCTAGAACTACCAAAGACATGGAGGATACACCCAGTCTTCCATAATTCCCTGATCAAACCGTATAAAGAGACCACTGCCCACGGCCCTAACTTCAAACAACCCCCCCCTACTATAGTAGAAGGCGAGGAACAGTATGAAGTGGACAAGGTCCTAGCGTCCAGACTTTCCCCCAATCATAGAGGCATTCAATACCTAGTACAATGGAAAGGGTACCCCGCGGCAGAGAACACTTGGGAGCCCGCGTCAAACCTAACTAAAGCCAAAGAGGCTGTAAAGGCCTTTCACCGACAGTACCCAACAATGCCTAAGTCTAATAACATAGTTGCAGGAGCAACTAGGTCATAAAGAGGGGATGAATGTCATGAACCATTCTCCGGAGAGGGCCCTTGAAGGACCCTTCCTTATAGGAGGAAACCTGGTCTCTATGGTGTCACCCTGTTCACATGAGCAAAAGGGGTGAGTAGAGGTGTCCACAATATCGCGCGCGCATTGTTGCGTGAGCGATTCTCGGCACAATCGACATACAGCAAGCCCCACTTAAAGGCAACCCTTCTAGCAACAAAAGACAGTATTAGGGCCTTCCTAAGGACCCTTTGGAACGACCCTAGGAGCTCTACAATAGGCACTAACCTAGTATCAAAGGCCCTACAACGCGTTATTAGACCAACTCTAATAACTACAGAACGACTATAAGGCAATACTAAGGACCTTAATAGAAGTATTAGGGTCGACTCTAAGGACCCTAATAGAAGTATTAGGGTCGACTCTAAGGACCCTAATAGAACTATATAAGGGCCTTATAAGATGACACCATTCCCTAACCAAACTACAAGTCCTCAAATGACCGGCCCTAAACTAACTAACAAGAAATGAATCAGGTGCTTACACGTGCACTAAAGTAGTAAACACGTGGACAGTGGAAGCTCTTACTCATCAAGAAGAGTCTTCTTACTCAGCAGCTTACTGAGCATGACCGAGCATGCTCAGTAAGCGTCCTCCAACTTCTTACTCATCACTCTATTGTGCTTGATAACAAGGTTATGACTTGTTCCCTATTTAGCAGTTCTCTTGTAGTATATAAGCGCTCAATAAAGTAGCGGACAGTCCTCAGACTGTCCATTTGTTTACAGCACTCTCCAACCCTGGGATACTCCTTTAAGGACCATCCCCTTGTGACTATCCTGGCCTCTTCCCTGCGTGATTGCTCAACTCTCACAGTAACAATACCTCTCTGGTATCTGTTACTACTCTGGACTCTACTTCTTGCCCACGCAGTCTTGGACATCTATCGACTCGTCTCCGAGCTTATCCCTTGCTCTTGAACTGGATAGTTCAACAGTGAGTCTTGACAGTTACACATGATGTGTCAGTGTCAAACTCAGAGTCAAGCAGTCCAACTCAAGCTCAACATCTGGGTGCTTGCAGCCCCATTTTCACCAGAGGTGCACATACAAAATTTGCACAAAGATGTGCACCCACACATTGGTGACACATATTCTGCCTTAATGACATGCTTGCAATACCCCACTTGGAAGGAGTGGAAGGAAGGGGTAGAAAAAATATATTACATATCACATGTAAACCCAGCAAATCACACCAAAAACTAACTCATATTTGAAATAGACTCATATTAGATTATTACAGTCATTCATGCCTCTTTGGGACATCTGGGTCAATGACACAAACAACTCCAACAGCTTCGATCCTTGGGCAAACACCCTCGTACTTTTTGCTAAATCCATGAGATCCCTTATGTGTATACATGTTCTAAATAATACAGAGATGCAACTGGTAGATGTTATGAGAGAGTACTTTGCAGCTGACTTCAGCCAAAATCTGAATATTGAGAGATGTATAATGAGGGGAACAAGCAACATTCTGGAAATATTAGGAGAGCATATTAAAAGGATACCTTGAATAATGTTCTAGAGATAGTCATTTCCCATATACCTGCACTGGGTTGCAAGGAATTCAGGAAAAGGCTCCAGCAAGACAAAATTGCGAATCATGTCAAGTCACATCATGCTTGCCAAATTGGGAATCCCCATGAGACCATGTTTGCAAAAACACCGTACACAATGGTGAACAAGGCAAAGTCCCAACAGCTCAGGAAACAGATTATCAGAAAGGAAGTAGATGACCTGAAGGCTTACGCTGCAAAGCTTTACACAGAAGAACAATCTAGATCACTCACACCTGGGGAAAAGAAGAAATTGTCATGTCAAATCTGTCAAGATGCATCAGATGCTCACTTCATGACAACAGGCAGACACATTTTACTCTCTCACAAAACCTTAATCCATCATGCACAAGGTGGTGTGACTTTGACTGAGTCCAATAGAAAGAAAAGTTGGTTATCAGAGGAAGAACAAAAGACTATGGTGGATTTTGTGATTGACATTGCACAGCATGGATTTCCACTTAGTCCACGAAGGTTAAAGGACCACCCTGAGGCTATATTACAACACAGGTTAGGGGATGGCTTTCCAGAAGGAGGACTTGGCAAGGATTGGGCAAGCCGCTTTATCACAAAGCAAAAGAATTGTCTTGGCATGTACTGGTCAAGCACGCCAGATGGTTCTCATGGCCATGCTGTGAATCCGATCACAAAGGAGGAGTACTTCAGGCTCCTAAAAGAGGGAAGAGAATTGCATAACATTCTAGACGAGCTGGTATATGGTGCAGATGAGACAGGGATACAGTCAGGGATAGGTGTGACGGAGCGGGTGATTGGACCTGCTGGAGCTAAGATCCAGCATCAGCAGCAAAGTGGAACATGGGAGAATATCACAGTTCTACCCACCATTTGTGCTGATGGAACAACAGTTGCACCTACCGTTATATACAAGGGAGAAGCATTCCAAACAAAGTGGCTCCAGGAAACCCATTGGATGCTAGGTATGATTCCCAAATGATAAGCTCGATAGAAGCTCATTCTGGTCTAGAATGGGATATCAGAAAAAAGGTTATACATCAGGTGAGATCAGTGTGACATGGCTCAAAGACTGGGATACACAAACAAAAATGAAGGCAGATGGCAGGACTCGACTCCTCATTGTTGATGGCCACAGTTCTCATTACACCCTCGGCTTCCTGGAGTATGCACGGGACAACAGCATTGTTGTACTGTGCTATCCCTCCCATTCTACTCATGTCTACCAAGGTCTCGATGTCATCATCTTTAGTGTCTTGAAACAGGCCTGGAGCAATGAACGAGACAAGTTTGAAGCACAAGGACCTGCAGTGACCAAACTGAACTTCATGGCAGTCTATGCAAAGGCACATGTCTGCATGTTCACAGAGAGTAACATTCGGGCAGCCTTTGTGAAGACTGGAATTGTGCCATTTAACCCCAATGTTGTTACCATGGAGATGATGGCCCCTAGCCTTGAGACGTCAAGGATCAGTCTTCACCCACTTGGACTTGCTAGCCCCATCTGTGAACTTGTTGATTTGATCTCTCACCACAACGCCCAGAAGCAGAAACAACAGGAGATGGAAACTGAAGTAGGAACACCTGAGATGGCTCCGGGATCACCAGATATGTCATACACACATGTGCAACATGCAGTTGCTTCATTAGCAACAACATCTTCATCATTTCTAGTATCAAACTCACCCATTCTGTCGATGTCAAGGTTGCCACCCATTTTCACCATCACCATGTCACCTACAAAGCAACAAGACACAATGATCTTGGACACGGCACCAAGCACAGATTTAGAGGCAAAGCTACAGGAAGCATTATGTGCCAGCAATGCGACAGTGGAGGCACAGAAGAAAGTGATGCAAGGGATGCAAGCACAGACTGTCTTGCATTCCATGTACCTAGAGGGCATGTGGGGACAATTGCAAGCCCAGGAGGAGAAGAAATTGAAGAAGAGAAAGACTGGAAAAATCAACATGGATGGCCAGGCAAAGATTCTAATGCAAGATGACATTGTTGCAGGTGTCCAGGAATGGCAAGATGGTCAGGATAAAACTGTTGAAGAAGCTGCAGTGAAGAAAAAGGCGAGAGTGAAGTATACTGTAGCAATGGAGATCTGGAAAGTACAAGGGATGGATCAAAAAGGGCAGAATGCGGTCTTGAAAGGTGGATGGGACAAGGATGTGAAGAAATGGACAATTGAACGAGACAACGCGAAATATGAGCACCGCAAGCCAAGATGGACAAAGCCAAAGATGCCAGTTATGGAGAAGGCCCTTCGAAAACCTTTGTTGGCTGATTTTAGCACTGAAGACTCTGACAGCAATGAGGAGGACAACAACGATGATGACTTGGAACCTGAGATGTCAGTAGATAATGATCTAGATAGTGATCAGTAATTGCCCAATTTGGGAATCACACCCTGATGTGACTTGGATCAATGACCCAGTTTTGACTGATAATGACTTTTTGGACTGATTGCATTCATTGTGTACTGCAACATTGCTCAATAGTGGTTCTTAGGTGCTCAAAATATGACTGATATGTATTACATGGATACTGTCTACTTAAAATATCTATCTGTGGTCTGTTACCAATTTCCAGGGGTCATAAACATTTGGTTGTCCCAAAGAGGCATGAATGACTGTATGTCACTTACATCACACCTGTCATTCCTGTCACTCCCAGAAAATCCTGAAATCCAAGTTCAAGTTCAAGTATCAGGAATTCTCGGTTGGTAAAAGGGGCCTAAAGCTTTTTCCTGCTTACTGAACTTGAAACACTTAAATGCTGGCATAGAGCTGCACCTAAGCCCAAGATAAGCCAGAAAATAAGCACAGATAAGCAGCCTAGCCCGAGAATAAGCCAGACAATAAGCCCAGCTAACCATATTAATGAGGAGACCTAGTTTCATGGTGCTTAGAAGTGTCACTAAGCACCATTAAGCATGCTTAAGCATCACTAAGCAAATCTCATATTTTCCTGATGTGACTTCCACTGCTGACTTAACACTCTTCCTTGATGCATGGTTTACTGATTTTCCAAGGGGAAGGTATTATCTCAGCAATGCAGGCTTTGCCTCATTGGATGTACTTATCAACACATGCAGTACAATCTGGCTAAATGGGGTCATGCTGGCACGAGGGGATGTTTCTTGTCTATCTTTTGAATTTCTCACTGACATTTGTCCTAGGCCATGCACACATGAGGAGTTGTTCAATCTGCATCACACTTGAGCTTGCAATGTCATAGAATGCATCTTCCAAATCCTCAAGCAGTGTTTTCCAAATTCTTGATAATCCCCCTGAGCACAACATGCCAATTCAGGTGTGCGTCCCATCTGCACTTGCAGCAATTCTGGTGCACCACAAAGGTGCTCCGCCACCTAACCTCCCTGCAGACCAGAATCCACAACCAAAGTCTAAAAAGGTTGGTGCACAGCAACACCCTGATGACTTCTGTATTTCCCTGCAACAAGTGTCAAAGACAATTAGATGCCGTCTGACTGATTCTCTCTTCCCGCTCACGGGGTTGACTCGACAGTGACCATCGGACAGAAAGCGGCAAAAAAAAAAACTCTCAAAGAAACGGGCTGTTTCTAGCGCAATGCACATATCAGCTGACAAGCCCTTTCTCAACCGTTGGCCCGTACATTTATCCACCCAAAGGATCATGCATACGTTGCAACGCTAACTGTATCACGAGCCGAGGGTGATCCACGTTCATGACATATCGGTGCGCGGAATAACTTCTCTGTGTCGAGTGGTCACATATTCACTTTCGGATGTTCTGAGCCCGACGTTGTCCCCGTCCAAGGCACTGCGTGTTGTGCCTATCGAACTCTTCAGTATTGTCAACTACTTGGTACTTATTTTTATATCCCAACGCAACTCTAATGACACTATCGGACATGACACGGAAGAGATTGTTCCATAAAGAAAATGCAGAACGTATGCAGAGCTAATTAGTATAGTAAATGACACAACCTCCCTAAAAACATGTCCAGTCACCAATCCAGTCACAGAACGTCCCGACGCCAGATCCTGGTTATCACGCGGTCTGGGTGGTATCAACTTGCTCGCACAACGCGGTGTAATCAGGTTTACAACATATACGCACAACGCGCAACGAGCAGAGACCTAAGAGGAGGTCAACACAAGCTCTAGCGACGGCGTCCGACCACGTTTTTTAGACGTGGTCGAGTCGGGGTTTCGTCATTCATTAGGAGAGGCCGAAGGCGTGGCGCTGTCGAGGACGACGGTGGTGCAACGCGGCCATGACCAGGGGACTGACTCATTCCCGCCTGGCGTGATGCGTGGCGACTAGCGTGCGACGAAAAGCGACGAGACAAGCCCGCAACTTCATCGCCATGAGAGTCGTCTCCACCCCAATCATCATCCGCAACATGGTCTACGATTTCAAACGCTTCGTGTTTGGGCGCAGCATCGTAGGCAAATGTCGCGGCCTCGTCAGCCGTGTCTGTCTCGGATGGCGGGATATCTAGGTCCTGTTCCATGGCGTCGGCGTCCGCTTGTTCCATCTCCTCGTCTTCATCATCCGTCATATCCTCGTCGTAGATGCCGCCAATAGGCTCGCCAATCCAGTCGTCATCTGGCTCACCATTGCCGAAGTCCCACACATCTAGGATTGTTGCGTCGGATCGATGACTGGCTGCCACACACCAGCGACCCTCAAATACAACTTGCCAGACGCCGTGAATATTTGAAAGGAATTCGCGGACGACTGTGCCCTCGCGGACATCCCACATCTTCAGTGTGCCATCCGACCCACTGAGAACTTTGAATTCATCATGTTGAAAGCACGTGATTGCACCCGTGTGGGCAGCCAGCATGTGTCGGACCTCGCCTGTATCAGGATCCCAAATGCGCAACGTGGAATCGGCTGCGGCAGAGACCAGATGCGAGGGCGACAGTCCAAGAAGACCGACCAGTGAAGTATGGCCCGTTAGGGTATACTGACATTCACCTGTTTTCAGGTTCCAAACACGCACAGTACCGTCCATGGAACCTGAGCATGCTTGACGGCGGGAAGAATCGAGGACCACGCTGTAAACTATGATATGGCTCAGATTAATAGATGGTTCAAGGCTTTTGTGATATTACCAACCTTTCTGGGTATGTCCTACCAACACCCATCTGCAGGTTCCGGTGATGATGTCCCAAACACGAACCATGGAGTCGTAGCTGCCAGAAACAAGAGTACGTCCCCTAGCCGCAAGAGCACGGACGGCATGCTCATGGCCTTCGAGGTGTAATTTATGGTACGGGTTTTCGTCCACATCCTCCTGAGAAATTACCACCTTAGTCAGTCAACGAGAAACTTGCGTATCACAAATGAGAAAAATGACGCACATCCGCGGGATCGATGTCAGCTTCGTCAGCGCCGTCGAAACGATACTCAGGTTCACCAGGTCGAGGTAGATCCCAGACCCTGAGGGAATGATCTCTACTCCCGGTCACAATCAACGGACGCTTAGGCCATTTCTCCTTCCGAATGCTTCCATGCTCGTCCTCGACGTCCACCCATTCGGGTTTGACGATGGCCAAACAGCGCACAGTACTCGTGTGCCCGCCAAAGACGTGAGTGCATTTGCCAGTGGAAAGATCCCAGATACGAACGGTCCTATCCGTGGATCCACTGACAAGAGTGTCCTTGGTTAATGCAAGGGCCCATACGCCGCCCTCATGACCAGAAAGAGAACGAAGGAGAAGTCCGGTGACCGGCGAGTAGACATGAATTGAATGGTCATCGGAAGCAGAGATGATGCGGCCCTTGGACAATAACAAGCAAGTCACGACAGAGCGACCGTGGGCAGGGAACGCCAAGTGTTTAGGCTCGGGATTGTTGATCCATCTAGTCCGTGTAAGATACCTAGACTTGAACAGGACTTTGTATGGATTAGCGAGAGATAAAACATTGGGATGTGGTAAGCCTGCTCTCCGCCGGCGACGAATCAGTGCTTCAGCGAAAGCACGTTCGGAATCGCCTCCGAACCACAACTTCTCACTCTTTAGTAGGTCACGCCAAAGGACAGGATCGGAGTCAATGATAGCCCGCCACGACTTGGAAACACGAGATGCCCGTGCGATGCAATTGAAAGGGAGAAAACTGAGAACATGAGAAACAAGTTCGGGAGGAAGAAGGATAAGGAAATCGCGAGCAAGGATAGGGGTTAGAACGGAATGCACAGCCCGGAGAACAGGCAATGGTGAATGCCGGAGAAGGGTGATCAGGAGGTGGGACTGCAATTGGATTGGGAGCCCTGAGAAGTGCGCGACAAGAGACGGAAGCGACATGAGGGTAGCAAGAGAAGCATCAGGTTGAATGGGGAGCTGAGGTTGAGGAGATGAAGCGCCGCTGGGAGGGGCGGACGGCCAGATGTTTGGTGGTGGTGGAGATCCATGAGGTGAAGGTAAAGGTGACGGAGGAGCGGCGCCATTAACGGTAGAGAGCTTGGGGAGGAGAGGCGCCGCCTTGGCCTTTTTCCTCGGTGGAGGTGTATGGCTAGTCGATTCTGTTATTGTTTCGATTCCTTGCATCATTCCATCGTTGTTGTATGACCGCTTTCTCGCAAAACGCTCGACGGCTTCGATGAGGCCAACCGACCTGGAGGGGCCCACGCCGTCATCAGACTTGACAAGATGCCAACCCTTGCCAGAGATATACTCTTCTTCCTGCAAAAGATCATCCCCGTCATCGGTGTCGCGAAAGGTCGCACGAGAGCCATTGGGGAACACCAGGGGAAACTGGCGGAATGAGGACGGTAACTGAGCATTCAAAAGCGGGTATTTCTGGGGGTCATGGGGAGTGGAGGGTGTTGGGAGGATGGGTAATGGGATGGGGGCATAAGTTGTTGTAGTCGTTGTTGTTGTGACGACTCTAAGGATGGGTGCCATGACGCCTGGATTAGAAAAAATGACGAACTGAGAGACTTACGTTGTTGTGTTCACGGAAGGCGCAAGGACGAGGCTTGGCCTTTGATTTGAAGACATGGTTTAAAGGGAGGAGTGGATGATGCAGCACAAGTGTTAAGGAAAGGAATCGAACGGGCCAACTCTCGCCACCGCCTCGAGTCACAATACACGTCACAGTCACACCTTCCACAGAGAAGGTCAAGTATCATCCACACCATTTCCCCGCCCCTTATCTTGGGGTCACATCGCGCGCTCGTGCACTCTTTTACCAGTTGGGGGCGTCGTTTTCCTGTCAAGTATGCCAGTCACCTGGCGCGGTTATGACTCCCACAGGATATTCATACCCGCGAAATCATCGTCTCTGTATTCCTGCCCTGTCAAGTATTACAGATCTCAGCTAGACGTGTAAGACGTGTCTACTCGTAGTCAGGGCTGACGGGTCAAAAAGGCATATAATGCTCAAGAGACGCGTCCAGTCTTAGCTTTGGAAGCGTACCAGTAATGTGAAGGTATGAGAAGGACTGACACCGCTGATCGAATTGCAAGGGAATTCGCAACCCTCTCGAGGATGGAATTGCGAGGGTCTCCATTCGCATGACATCTGCATCTGAAGTGTGGGGTGGGCAGATGCAGACGATACATGGCACTGAAGACGGTCATGTCAGAGCGTTGTGAGGCGGCGTCATCATGAGGTCAACGAGCAACAGTTGAGGAAAGGAAACGTGTGGGACCCAAGATTGCGCAATTCATCAGTAGGTAACGGAGAGTACGTCCGGAAGGAGGATCTAACTGACTATCGGGGGGGGGTTGCCGAGGACAGGCTGTCCGCATTTCAGTATTCTCTCCCAAGAGCAAGACGAAAGCAGTTGTGGATAGGACGTCGTCTAGAACGAAGTGAAATTCCGCGCTGTCCCTCACCCAAGCCATAATTCATGACTTGTCGCAAAATGCTGGGCCAGCGATGTTTCAGCTCCTGGTAGAAGCAACGCAAGCGCTCTCAGGACGATGTCTTCATAGGGCGCCTCGGCCATACGTTTGGGCTGTGCTCGTGAACGGCGGTGGGTCTAGTGCTCAGCGCAGCGTGACTCTTGTGCGGTATGCACAGGAAGTTGCTCTGGAACGTACATTGGCCCTTGAAGCTCCAAGGTCTGAAAATTGCCAGGAATGGTAGGATTGAGAGCGAGAAAGGCCGAAAGACGTGTAGGCTCGAGGTCTTCATCTCGCAGGGGTAAAAGGAGTCAAGAGGCCAGCAGACCAAAACTCGTGTGAATCATGAGGCAGGCGAAATCGACAGCATGCAGGGTGAGACTGTAAATTTATGGCAAGTGGTCGAGTGTAGAGGAGACGCTTGAGTCAATCAAGGGAGACGAAACATCGCGGGTGATTTCCGAGCCGAGCTGCCGTAATTTCCATAAGGCGAAGGGTCCTCGGATTTGTTGTCCGCAACGCGCCTAATGATGCGTGATTGGAGGAATTGTGGATCGTGATAAGTGGGGCGGTGGGTGGCAGTGAGGAGGTGGATCGGGAGACCGTCATGGAGACCGTCAAGGCCAGCCAGCCAGCCAACAACAACGGGGCGAGGTAGATTGGACGATGCGGACCAAAAAGGAAGCCGGGGCTAAGGCGGACCGTGTTGATGACGCGAGGTGACCTCGGTTCGAATCGACTTGCTCTTCCCTCTCTTTTGCCTCGCTTGATTCCCGTCGTGACCTTTTTGGTCCTCTCTTTCCTCGACCATCTATCTCACCTCGCCTAACTCCCCGCTCACTCCCCAACTCGATCAATTTCTCCGCCCCTTGTCGTGAGTGCTCGATCTTGCTCGTTTATCTACTACCCCCATGCAACATCTACTTTTATACCCTCTCTTCCTGGACGGGTCCTATGCCTTTCTCTCCGATTTCCCTTTCCTAGTCATCAAACACTTGTCCCTTTCTTTTCTTCATTCCAAGGAAAATGACCATTATGCCAACGGCTCCTCTCCTTCCCACCCAGTATTACCTCGACCCCATCCTCCTCATGTCGCATCAATACGACAACAATCCATCGATACCTATGCATCCGCAAGACCAGCAACACCTCTCCCACTCTATGCAGCCGCCACCATCTTCACCCATACCGATCGATCCCGCTCTTGCGCTTTATCCTTCCTCTTATTATCCATACCATACCCAACAGCATCCTCATGTGTCACAGCAGCTTTCATTGGTCGCTGGCCTCTCCTCACCTTCCTCCCAGGCTTCGGATGCAATGAGCACACCCCCCGCCGAGTCGATGGCGTTTCCAGGTTCTGCGAAGCGCCCAGCCTCCACAAGCACCATGGACAACGACCACGATAACAACAAGCGTCGCAAGGAGGACGACGCCGCTACCCCCTCCATCGATGGAGCCGAGCACAAAGCTAAACCTACAAGGGGCTCCAGGTCAGTTTAGAGATCTTCGTTGCTCCCCGGGAATCTCCAACTCTCGAGTTGCAGAGCTTGCACCGTTTGTCGGCGCCTCAAAATGAAATGTGTGGGCGCCGAGCAGGGGCCGCCCTGCAAACGTTGCATCACAGGAAATCACGAATGCATTTTTGAAGAATCCAATCGTGGCAAGCGTACTTCCAAGTACGTCCCTTTCTCCTTAGTCATTCAAATTATATGAACTCTTAGCGCCAGTACCAGAAAACACGAGCTCCTGACGAGGTCTCTCAAAAAAATGGAGCGTACCCTGGATACCGTCCTCAAATCCATCGGGAATCCCAGCATTGCATCGGGCATGGTTTCGAGATCACCATCGCCATCAATTTCTAATAATGTCACGCAAGCCCTTCTTTCCCAGCAGGTTGATCAGCCCCCATCGCCCCCAGCCGTTACCTTCTCAACTTCCTCTTCGAGAGTTGCCCCTCCGAGCTCACCGAAACTTCATTCGTTACCAGACAATAGCCTCAACCCACTTGGTTTGCTCGCAGAAGCGAGCCTTGCCAACCGTCGTGCCCATGCTGCAAGTTCCGGCAGAAAAACCTCGGGAATGGCTCGGCCTCCTGCCCCAATGGGTGTCGCTAGCGATGCATATTTCAAGCCCGGTGAGGATGACCCTCTACTTGGCCGATGGATTTTTTTGAATGATATCTCAGGCCCTATGACAATCCTGCCTTTGCGACGACTTATCATTGAGCGTCAGATTCAGCCAGAGATGCTCACTTTTGTACAGACGGAGGAGGTTCTCGCCCTATTTGATATGTGGGTGTCTCTCCCAATAACGACACTTTGTTCTGATTCATTTTGTAGCTATTTCGACCGTCTCAATGTACGTGGCGCTGGAAGGCGGATTATTGCATCCTCTGACAAACCATCAGGTACACTGCAATCTACTAGATCGCGACTTCCACACACCTTCCTTGGTGTGTTCCCGCTCACCATTCCTACTGACTACAAGTGGGTTTTTTGTGTTTATCTTATGGGAGACTGGCGCTGAACATATTTGAAGTTTGCGCCATATCAGCGAGGTTTTACACCGCTCGGCCAGAGCTCCATAGCAAGCTTACCGATATTTCGAAAAAGTTGGCGTTCAATGTTCCTGCCCAAGGGTATAAGTCGTTGGAGATCGTCCAAGCTTACCTCTTGCTCGTATTGTGGGGCACCGGTCCTGTCGAGCGATATGAGCAGGACAGGACTTGGATGCTTCTCGGTATGGCGATACGGTGAGATCTAGGAAAAATCTCACCGATTTCCCCCATAGTCTGATGGCATCAACGACGGTGCAGCATGGCCACTGACCTGAATTTACACCGCAAAACTGCTACCGTGAGCCCAGAGACGCCGGAAGGAAAGGCGAGGGATCAGGAGGTGCACAATCGGGAGCGCACATGGCTCGTTTGCTTCTTCCTTGACCGTAGCACCAGTGCCCAGATGGGAAAGCCAAGCTCAATTAGAGAAGAGTAAGTGGGAATGATCAGCCGTATGGATATCTGTTCAAGATGCTTCTTAGTTGTATCATTCGTAATGCCCTGCACTGGGTGCAGTCCCCTCTTGCTCGTCGAGGGGACTTTTCCCTGGTGGCTTACGTGGTAATGATTCTCACTATTAACAGAGAGGAACTCCACTAACACTCCATAGGAATTGCATCGTATCATCTCACGAACGCTCGACCTGTTGTATTCGGAAACAAATTCTCCGTCCGGGCTTCTCATTGACGTAGATTACTTGCTCGTCATCAAAACGTTTGAGCGTCAAATCCAGACATGGCATGCGCAAGTTGCCGATGCTGATAGTAAGTTGTAGTCACGTTAAATGTCACGCCATCATTAACATTCATAAAATCAAAGGGACTGGTGACAGGATTGCCAAGTACAATGGCCTCATGGCCGAATTCTTTGCCAACTATTCTATGCTCGTTATCAACTCCTTTGGTCTACAGAATGCGATGGAACGGTGCCCCATCGACATTCCCCACTTCTTTGCTCGTGTTCATTCTTCCGCTAAGACGTGTGCGATCCTTGTCAAGGACGAGCTTGGTCCGCAGGGATTTCTCAAATATGCTCCTGACTCGCACTTTGTGTTTACATCCTACGCTGTCCTGAGTTTACTCAAGGTGAGGTTCGGAGGCTCAACTTCATGACCTATCTCACCCGCAAATCAGTTGCTCCGCCCAGAATTTCCAGCATCACGAGATCACGAACATGAGTCGCTTCAGTTGGTCAAAGAAGTCGCGGACGCATTCGACCAGATTTCTGCAGGACCAACGCACGCACCTTCATTATATTCCACATTTTTGCGTGCATTGCTAGCTGCGAAGACCGAGCCGCCTAGTGAGGCGGCCAGCGATTTTGGTGACAACGACGGTGTAATGAATGGGGACCCAGATCAGCGGCCGATCGTCAACACAGAACCTTATCATCTTTTGTCTGAGTTCCAATTCGCTAGCGAAATGGGACCCGTAGCAGACATGTCCACGTTCCCCCCTACAATGGCCACTGCTCAGCAAGATGATCTGGGTCTGTTGTCTATGGACAGTATCCTGAGTGGCGGATTTTGGGACAACGTCCTTGTTCCAGGTCAGTTTTTCTGTGTCATTTCTATCGAAATCATCAGGTACATGTTGCTTTATAGGCTATTCTAATCCCATGGAAGGGCTGAGTGGTGGGTTTGTGTACGGCGCAGGAGGCAGCGGGTTCATCGCGCCCTATTACGGCGAAACACCCACCATATCCCCGATGAATAGTCCTCGACGTACAGTTACTGTCGAGGACCAGGCGCCGCATGCCCTCGGAGGTCCATTTCCGGTGTCACAACGAAATGATGGGTCTGTCCAGACCGGTGTATTATAAGGAACCACCCCACGCATTCTTGGCAAACGTATGTTTACGCCTCTTTATGGATCGGAACTCTGGGTTGTTGATTACACTTTGCTCGTACTTGCTCTGTACCACATCTGATGTATGATTGCTTTGTAATTCACTCTGGGAGCAGCATATTCGTGCCCGTTGATACAGCGACGAGTCGGATGCAGCGCGGTTCGATCATCGTCCGAGCCAGTCAGACCGTCCGACAGCCTGGCGTCCAGCAAAGTCACAAAACAACATCCCCGACTGTCTGATGGAACGGCCTCATCCTATTACACGCAAGGCAGCAGCCCATTGGCGTGTCATGCATTTACGTGACTATCTTCTGTACCTTTTCATATGGGATATAGTTCTCGAGTTTTCTCTCAAATTTGATCGGAATTCCAAGACCGTCTACCTATTTTTACCGTCTATTTGTTTTTATTACAACATCGACGATCTTCCTAGATAGATCAGAGCGGAGCGCTCAAGGCATCAACGCACTCTTTTAATGCACTTTTGGTCAAACTGCCCTTCAGTTCGTGACGGCGGAAGAGGGTCCGAAGGGCGTAAAGAACCCATTACCTACAAAAAATGGACGTGCCCGGCGCCTCACGTCCAAGGCTCCAAGGTCGAGAGCATTCAAGTTCTCTCCTCCCTCCATCTTTCGTTCATAGGCACCATTCGGTGTGAGATGAAGTAACGGAGCATCGAAGTGGCTCTCGTGGGTCGCAAAGGGCCATGATGCATCGAGGCAGTGGCTGTTTACTGTAACGCGCAGAAGCAAGAGACGGGCGCAATCTCGTCGCGTACAGTCTTGGTTGGTCTACCCTGAACCGTTCGAGGCCCTCGTCCACACATTCGTCGCGTCGGAGGCTCACCTCACCCGTCTTTGTGGCCGCTGTGCGCGGAGAATTCCGGAAGGGGGAGGGGCCAAAGAGCGGCCATGGGGAAGTGGGGGGGGGGGAGGGGGCACTTGTGATGACCCGTTCATCAACCCTGGTTCATCAAACCGAACTTGTAATTGGCCCCGCCGCGTTGGGAGAAGCTGAATTGACACCCTGATCCGAGTCAAAGGCGGCGCGCCTAACTGTCTGTGTCCCATAACATAGCATGTCGTTTGTCGTTGATGCTGCTGTATGAGTAGAAAAAAAAAGGAGAGGGTAAGGGCCAAGTGTAGGCGCCTACTGGCTCTGGCGCTAATTATATCCCCGGAAACAAAGTTCGCCGTACGCCCACTTAACTGACAGCGTACCTAGTCGCGCCGTCCCTGAATCCACGCCTTCAAAGTCGTTGCGGTACCCTCTCGTCGACGCTCTCGGGCGGAACCGTCAGCTCAGGTTACTGGCATTCCTCACCATGCTGACATCACGACGTGCGGGTCCAGGGGACGAAACGGGTGTCGCAGTGGCGTTCTCGCCACCATCCACCGGCAGCACCTCAAGCATTAGTACTGTTGATGGAATCGATGGTCGGTCCGCGACTGTGATCCATTAGCCCCAATAAGATTGAAAGGATCATGTTCCGCCAATTTTTATTATTTATAGACAACAAATCGTGGCACCCGGCTCCCGAGTCCTCCCCACCGGTGCCGTCAGCCCGCCATGACTCCGCCGCTGGTCGAAAAGGGTCTTCGGATCCGCGTCTGGCTCTCCTTCGCGTGGATACCCCGCAGAGCGCGGATGCGGATCCTGGTCCTTTGGTGTGGGTTCGGGTGGTCAGATCTGGCAAGCTCGCGCCGAGCGAGCGTCACGGTGGTGGGAGCAGCTCAAGTACTTTTTGGTGGCCCGCATGCGTACGTTGCACCGAAACTCGAACGTTCCCCCCCCCCCCCCCTTTTTATTTTTATTTTTTTATACAGGCGACCTGACGACGACCTTTTCATTGCAGGTCACCGAGGGATGCTTGACCGCCGGACCTCTCACCGTCTCTCCCTATGGGGAGATCTCGCCCGTTGCGCCGAGGACCTTCCGACTGGAGGCATCCTCTCCCTCTCAAATCCTTCCCTTCAAGCTTCCAGGCCAGGACGTCATACGCTTTACTTCCGCCACGTTCAGGTGCACAGGAACCGATCCTCCCGATCACGGGTCTTTCTCGAAGCGTTCGAAGACGGCATTGGAAGAAGCTTGGCGCTCTGCCGTGAACCTTGCGCACGAGGCGGATGCCCTTCTGAATGACGGCTTACCTTCCAATCTGTCGTCGTACAGGTGCATGATAAGGGAAGACAGGGCGGAGAGCTCGTCAAGCAAGCCAAGGGCGTCAACGAATACTCCGCAAAAGTCTTATGGATTGACGTCTAACGCTTTCAGCGAGGAGGCAAGGGCTATAGGACGATGGTCCCCCCCTGCAAGTGACCCCTTACTGGAGGTACCCGGGGAACTAGTCTTCTCACTGTACAAGAGAGGAAGGACCGAGTATTGGGCAGCGAGGGTGGAGCAATATATCCCCCCCAAAACTCCCTCGATACCTCCAAAGTATGGGGTGCGGTTCAAGGACGGTTCATTCGGTATCGTTTCGAGAGATATGTTCTACACGTCGGACGAGCCAGAATTCTACTCGTGTAAAGTGAGTGCATAATCCGATCTCAGCTGGCGTCGTTAACGGTCCGGTCAGTTGGGGCGCTATGTCAACGATGACGATGACGATGACGATGACGAGGGATCGGAGGTCGATTCGGATGATGAATACGATCCAGATAAGGCAGGCGCTGCTGACGAGCCCGCGACTCGGATGCCTCCACCTCTTCCGAAGGATTTTCGCGAGTTGTCCATTCAAGATCAATTTGCATACACCAAGCCTGTAATCAAAGCCATTTTGGACGAGGATTATCCTCCCGCGAGGGAGCAACACCTGGCCTTCATGCAAGGCGGGCCCTCACGCCACAGCTTGCGGAGATCGGCTACGGGCAAGGGAGATCTGACCGCCCGTGAAGTTTCTCGTTTGGGAAAGGTGCTCCAACGGTGGGTGTTGGGTCCCATCCCCTTACGGCAAGTGAGTCTCCCCCCAAGCCCACCTGGACTAGGCGACTTGGAGCCAGAAAGTGGGGCGGTAAGCCGACCGCAACGGTAGATTGATAAACCTCCTGACCGTTCGTACAAGTCTTCCAGGATAAATATTCAGTTCGAAGATGAGCGTCAACCCGGTACCTCGACATCGCCAAATGGTGTAAGTTCTGGTCACTCGTCTGGGGCGCACTCACTGAACTGATAACAGATTTCGGAGCGCAAGACATCTCCATCACCGCAACCATATCCGCCATCGCTACGGGCTAGCGTGAGTTGGTGATGTTGATTAAAGTCGGATTGGCGCTCGTACTCAACACCTTCCATCGATCCGTAAGATCGCTCCATCCGAATATATTCGGCAAATAGGATCTCCCAGCTACGAAGCGCTCTCTGAGGGCGACAAGTTGCAGGTCAATCAGTCTTCCTTCCACCGCACTGCTTCCAACCTCACACACCGGTCACTAGTACTGCCTCCTCGTGCTTTTCCACGAGGCCACTGTTCAACTGCTGTTGTGGCGATCGGGAGAGCGACGATCGGTGGAATTACTGTCACGCGATGATGAAGAGCGACTTCGTTTGAGGGGTCTAGAAAAATCCGAGGAGAGGGCATGGGCGGAGGAGATCTTTCGAATGAGGAGGGTGAAGACTAGAACATGTGACCCAGAACCGCCTTGCAATCCAGAGCACACGACAGACAATGTGTCGTCGAGTGGCAGGACCCTGCGAAGTCGAAACCGATCTCATGTCCGTTGATCAGCTGGTTCATCAGTTTGTTGCTGTGGCAAGGAGCACGGAACTCGGGCGCGCCCTGTACGTGACCTCTTGTACGGCCTAGTCTGTTCCATAATAATGAGCCAGCTCTTCTTCTCCCCATTAGGAATGTGGGATCGGCTGTCCCTATCAGTTTATTGATCTCACGGCACCTTCCCCGTATCAAAGCGACGTGCACGGGGTGCGAGCTAAGAAAGAAACCGATCTCTCCCTCTCCGAGGCAACCTGAAGGTCTTTTTCGGACACGTGTGCCACATTTGGGTATAGTGGCATATATCGAGGCCACCTGTCAGTTCGTCATCATGGAAGGTCCCCCTCCCCCCCCCCCCCCCCGGGTTATATCATTCCCTCGCCAGGTTTCGGGAGCACGGCCATGTAGTTGGCTCGGCTACTCTTGCTTCGCGGGACTGTTCCTCGTCTATCTCAAATGGGGAGGGGAGGGGAGGGGACGCACAAGGTTGTCTGCAAGCAGGCCGACATCTATATTGTGGTTCGTTCAGTTCGTCGTGCTGTAGCGCCCTCCCAGTGACCGTCAAAAAACAAGTGGCTGTGTCTAATTAAATCACGAATCGTGGATCAGATCATTCGCCGCCGCTGCTGGGCGCGCGTTCTTGTGTTTGTCTTTGTAAAAAACACAGATCGGGACCAAGTTGAGGTGAGCCAAGTATCTTGGTTCGTAAAACGCGAGAACATGCTCGGGTCAAGTCGTTTGGATGAAAGAATAATAAACGGTTGATGGGCAGCGCGGCACACGGTCTGCTCGAACTCAATGATCTTGGCTAGGTGCTGGTACAAAAGTCAAGCGTTTGGGACGTTTAAACTCGGCGTGAAGAACGGTGGGATGAGGTCCGCGACTAACTACCCTACAAATGTAGCGTGAAGAATACAGTAAGTCTTATGATTGGGTATTCGAATATCCATGATCGTCACAAATCAGGTAAGGTCCAGGTTGCGAGTGTCGGACGTGAGAACGTAACGAGTGGGAATGGGGTACAGACCAAGGGTGGACACAAAAAAAAAAAAAAAAAAAAAAAAAGGCGATCAGAAAATTATAATCCAGATCAGAACCGTCTCTCTGAGGCAAAACGAATGTCCTCAGTGTGAGGGATAAGCGCTATTTGTCCGTGAGACCGACTGGCGAGGGATCAAGACGGATAAGTTGATGGTCGACGAATTCCTTGACCTCGAATACAAGGACACAGATGAGGCCTCCCCGCCGTCAAAGTTCTTGAAGAATGCGTGGTCGTCGTATCCCCCCAGCGTGGGCGACGAGGACGCGGACGTCGTCGTTGACGCATCTAATGGCTGCGTGAGAGAGGACGTAGTAGATTGTCGGATGGGTGAAGGACGGCTGAGAGGGGGAGGGGCTTGTCGTGGCAGCAATCTGTATATTTGACCTACGTGCTGCCGTGGACGGTGGCGACGCCACATGGACGCAAAGGGGCGTAAAAATCTCTGCCATCGCGAGGAAGGGGATGGCGCTCTCGGAGAATAAGGCGATGAGATGGGACCATCATCATGCGAGTTACCACCTTGTTCCATAGACAGTTCGGCGAGGTCCCTGTCGCGCTTGGAAGAAAACGGTGTGAGACGGCGAAGGCAGATCCGGATGTACCGCCGGAGTCGGTAGGCAAAGAAGGAAGCGAGGAGAACCATGAAGAGGTAAGAGAGCACGCCGGCCAGGGGAAATCCAAGCGAGTGACGAGTCAGTGATGGGGGTAGGTGGGAAGAGATCTGATCATCAATGGCATCGAGACCAAAAGGAAATAGCGGACGGATTACTTGTGTTGGCGAATAGTCGGCCTCTGAGACGGCCGCGTGAGGGTCCGGGAGTGGCCTGGTGTCCTTGACCATAGGCGGGACTTCCTTGCTCGCCTCGAGAACCATCTTCCCTAATGTCCAGCTAATGTCCATGTCCCCCACAGATTCCATAGACTGGAACCAAGGCTGCCATAAACCCTTCTTCTCTGCGTGGATCTTCACCTCATCCGCCTTGGTCGTGACATTCCCACCAGGATCCACAATTCTCGGCATACGGAAACCTTCATGCAGGACATTGATGATCCACGCGGCCTTAAAACACTGCATCTGCAACCGCGAAACCTCCACCCTGTCGACCCACTTATCCGGTCCTACGACTTTACCACCTTCGCCTGCGCCGTTTTTCGCGTCCTCATGCATGCGAAGGGTTTCCTGCCAAGGCCTTCCGCAAAATTCCTGGGCTGCACGTTCATACTGCACGAAATCGTACGGTCCACCCAGGCCAAACACGTGCTCCGACGAATACCAGTACTCCGATATGCCAATAAAGCGGGAGACAGAGAAATCTATGGGAGGAACGGAAACACCGTTGAATAGACAAGGGGGATCAGGACACGGCGCCGTCCTGTTGAGAAGTGGTAACGTTTTTTGTAAACAGCGTTCGAGAGACCCCGTCCCAAGCATGGTGTGTGTTTTCCGTTCGTGTGATGACGAGGGCTCCGCGAAGACAGGCGACTCTGCAAGGGCAAGGCCGCTGGGTAAACAAGGGTCTTCAACGACATCAGCAGAAGGAGAGGGGTCTTCGATCGAGGGGCGTGAGTGCTCGTGTTGTTTGATAGCTTGGCCAACATATCGCTCCCTAGCCTGGTTCGTTCCATAGCCGAGCCAAGTAGTCACAAAAATCTTGTGGCTAATCTCATTCCCACCCATAAAACGCAGCCGTACATCCATCAGGTTCTGTGTCTTCTCTTGTCTTTCTAAACTTGGTTCGAATGCTATCTGAGTCGACGCGCCACCCATGTCCAAGAAGCCGTAAGTGGAACGGTTTGAACTCGACGAACCAAACCCGTCCAAGAGATAGTTGACCGATATCCAGCCAAACAAACCCTCCTCTTCGCCAGAGATGATTCGCACGCTGGAACCACACGGCCCTATAGGAGAGGGATCATCTATGCGAAAGACTGAGTGGGATTTGAGAAACTGGCAGGTGGACTGAAGGATAGCGGCCTGGTGTTCAGAAGATAACAGACGCATGCCAGCGGTTGCCAGTAGAAAAAGGGGCGTTTCGGAGTGAAGTGACGGAGGGATGTGGGCCTGAGCATGCTTGAGTAAAGGGGCGAGATATGGGGGGATATCGTCAGGATTTTCGGCGAAGGACGAGAGACCTGCGAGAAACCCGATACGTCAAGCGTTGAAGAACGCAGTATCGCCCCAGCTACGCACCGGGCTCTACTTTAATTACCCAATCTTGGTCCTTCCGTGTCCCTTTGTCCACTCTAGGGAGCGTGTGGCTTGCTTCAGGACCGAGTGCGCTCCTTACAGCACGGGCATCCTTCCAACTGTATATTTGAAGGCGAGAACCGGATGAACCCGCGTCGACTACGATTCCAAAATGTCGCGAATTGAGCCATGCGTCGGAGGCTGTCGGTGGGGGCATGGTTATGAAACGGGCGGGATGGACGGCAGTGCCAGTGGATGGGGATGGACGTCAAGACGATGGAACCGCATAAGGTATGTCACTCTCATCAGCCGACCCTTTCTGCCAACCTCCGCGGAGGCGGATATCGTGAGGGTTATCAATGGTACAGAAGACAAGAGTGGATGGTATGTGTCTTTCACGACCCCCATCTTTTTAACACACTCTCTTTCTAGTCCCTTCTCAGGCAGAGCAACTGCTCAAAGTGACCTCCGGAATAGCAGCGGAGCTCATGAAGGCCCATGACGCGAATCAGACCGTCTCTCTCAACGATCTACGAGCTCGCATCAGCAAAAAGTTTGGTTTGAGTGGCGTTCCTCGTCTAGTGGACATCATCAGTGCCATCCCCGATGATTACAAGAAGGCTTTATTGCCAAAGCTGAAAGCGAGGCCAGTTCGCACAGCGAGCGGGGTGCGTCTTTCATGTCATAGAGACCTCATGACGAGCTCAAGCTCTGCCAGATAGCAGTGGTCGCCGTGATGTGCAAGCCTCACCGGTGTCCTCACATCGCCATGACCGGGAACATATGCGTGTGCGCTGAAACAGCACCCTCGCCTTGCCATTCTGACGTCACAGCAGTTACTGTCCGGGTGGCCCCGACTCTGATTTTGATTACAGCACGCAAAGCTACACAGGGTACGAGCCAACAAGCATGCGCGCCATTCGGGCCCGGTATGATCCATACGAGCAGACACGAGGACGCGTGGAACAATTGAAGAGTTTGGGTCATAGCGTTGATAAGGTGCGCGTTCCGTTCTTGCGCGACCGCTTTCACCCTCAAACCAAGCCCGTCTGCAAAAGGTCGAATTCATCATTATGGGTGGAACATTTATGAGCATGCCGGAAGACTATCGGAACCAGTTCGTTGCCCAGCTACATAATGCTTTGTCTGGCTTCACCGGGACCGACGTCGACGAGGCAGTGAGGTGTGTGGATATGTTGCTGGATGTGCGCGTCCATGTCCTCACAATCGTGAACAGATACTCAGAGCAGAGTAAATCCAAAGTCATTGGCATCACGATAGAGACTCGGCCAGATTATTGCCTCAAGCCGCACCTCGGTCAAATGCTCCGTTATGGCTGCACACGTCTCGAGGTCGGCGTACAGTCTGTATACGAGGACGTCGCGCGGGACACGAACCGCGGACATACCGTTCGTGCTGTCTCGGAATCGTTTCATTTAGCCAAGGACGCAGGCTTCAAGGTCGTTGCCCACATGATGCCCGATCTTCCGAATGTTGGCGTCGAGCGTGATCTGGAGCAGTTCAAGGAGTATTTCGAGAACCCGGCATTCCGTAGCGACGGGCTGAAAATATATCCTACGTTGGTCATTCGCGGTACCGGTCTCTACGAGTTATGGAGAACAGGACGGTACAAGAATTACACGCCAAACGTCCTCGTTGATGTTATCGCTCGCATTCTCGCTCTGGTACCGCCATGGACAAGGGTTTACCGCGTTCAACGGTAAGTCAATTATCTGATGCTCTCAAACGTGGTATGTGCCTTAGCGGGTCGTTCTTAGTGACATCCCTCTACCACTCGTTACCTCTGGATCAGAAAACTCCGGAAACCTCCGTGAGTTGGCGCAGAATCGGATGAAAGATTTTGGTGCAGAATGCCGCGACGTTCGTTTTCGCGAAGTCGGGGTAATGCCTTTACACCGTTCTCGATTGCCATCACGCGGTCTTACGCGCTGCGCAGATACATGAGATCCACCACAAGGTTCGACCCGAGTCAGTCGAGTTGCTGCGTCGAGACTACGCTGCGAACGGTGGTTGGGAAACCTTCCTTTCGTACGAGGATCCCGAGCGTGACATCCTCATTGGACTGCTTCGATTGAGAAAGTGCTCCGAAGAGGGGACATTCCGCCCAGAACTGGTCCGTAAAAGTGGGGCAGAAGGCGGCACGAGCATCGTGCGTGAGCTCCATGTCTACGGCACCGCTGTGCCTGTGCACGGAAGAGACCCAACGAAATTCCAGCATCAGGTGTGTGAACGTCTTAACACTAGAAACGTAGCTGAGGTAATCCCCCCCCCCCTCTTCCCGTCAAGGGTTTCGGAACGCTCCTTATGGAGGAAGCAGAACGCATAGCTAGGGAGGAGCACGGGAGCGTCAAGCTCGCTGTCATCTCGGGTAGGTTAGACAACGTGCGTAAGGCTCATTACTGACTCTTCGCCTCCCCTCCTCCAAAGGTGTCGGTACGCGAGATTACTATCGAAGATTAGGCTATGAGCTCGATGGACCCTATATGAGCAAATCGCTATCGTAAAACTGTATCCGTATATTACAACCATACTGTACGTCGCTGCAACAGCCAATACAAGCTGGAGTCGAGGGCGAGTAGCTGGGGACCGAGCAAGCCGGGCAATCCGTGAGGAAGACACGGATGTGGAGGGCGACCGCCACTATGCGAGCACCAGTGTATGAAAGTTGGGAAAGACAAGCTCCTCCTCGACGGTCTTTCGGATGACGTCTTGAATGAACTTCTCCACAAGGGTGACGTTCTTCAACACGTGCTTATCCGCCTGCCCAAGCTCGCTCTCGATGAAGATCTCCGGCAAAAGACGTAGGCCGACGGGCAGCGGCTTGCTCGCGTACCCGCCGTCCCCCTCGGGATCGCTCGGCGTGCTTCCTTGAGAACCGCCGCCGCCGCCGCCAGAGAACCGTCGGGCCGAGGGCCCGTAAGGGTCGAGGTCGTCGAGCACGCACAGGTGGACGCGCCGGCCGCCCTCGTACGCGACGGCGAGCTCGCCGTTGAAGACGAGTCCCGTGACGGAGAGCTTGATGGGGAGGGACATGAACAGCGGAGACGGGTAGTTGATCCGCAGGGACGTCGTCAGCGTCAGGCGCAGGTCGGAATGCCACGAGACGAGCAGGTGCAATTGCAGCTTCGGTCGCGCGTCGTCCGCCGCCGCCGCCACGGCCTCGTCCTCGTCCTGCGTCGTGTCCGTTGATGATGTTGCGGTCCTTGCGGCTGCTGCTGCTGCTGCCGCGGCCGTCGTCGCTCGTGGGGGTGGCGCTGACGCCAGTGGCGGCGGCGGCGGCGGCGGCGGGCGATTCGCTGCATCGTCCGCGAGATCAGGACGTGGAGAAAAGGAGGGGGGCGAGGGAGGAGGGGACGAGGACGAGGACGAGGACGAGGACGACGGGGGGCCAGGGTGTGGGGCGCGTCGGGCCCAAGCGCTCGGAATGGGACCTGTTGCGAGCCGGGGAGGGACGACCTCCACGACGGGACGGCGGAAGCGGATGGCAGTGACGACGACGTCGTCGTCCGGCGCTCGCTTCCCGTTCCCTGTCCCGTTCCCGCTCCCGTTCCGGGCGCCGGCGGCGCCGAGCCGAGCGACAACGACAACGGAGACGACGACATCGGGGACGGGCCCAAAGACGGCGGGCGCGCGAGGTGGAACACGTCCGACGCCGGGCCCCGCGCGTAGCGGACGTGCGGGGGCAGGTGGTGATAATGCAGCGGGGGCGGTTCGTGCGCCAGACCGCGCCCCGCGCTCTTGCGCGACACCCACTCGAACGCTTCCTCTCCTTCTTCCTCTCCTTCCTCCTCGTCGTCTCGTCGTCGGTCCCCGCGGCCTTTGTCCTGGCCCGCGGTCGAAAAGGGCGCGGGGACATCCCTCTCTACGGCGTCGGGGTTTCCGCGTTCGCCTTGCTCGTCCTCCTCGTCTTCGTCGTCGTCGTCGTCCTCGAGAAAGTCGGGATATATGTCGCGAAGGTCGACGAGCTCTATGTCCGGTGGTTGGGACCCAAAGTCGAACGAGGTGATTTCGATGGGGCCTATGAAGGACGGTCGCGGGGGACTTTGAAGCTGTCTGTTCAAGACATCGATGAGCGAAGATGCGAATGACGCGTCGAGCTTGCTCCAGTCGAGGTCAATGGACATCGCAACGTCGCGACGTCACGGAAATGATGCAAGGTGGACTGGCCATATTTGGCCCATCCCATCACTCACCCACGGACCAACTCGACAGGCCAACGTCCAACGAATCCAAAAAATTTATATTGTCCAAAGAAGAAAGTTTAGTACGCTCTAGGAATATGTCTACGCAAACTCGACTTAGTGGTACGACGGTGTTACCGTAAGAAAATTGGGACTTGGACTATGCGAGATCTGTGAGTGTCTAGCAGGTTGGATGATAGTCTCATCAAGGTACGCAAAAAGTAATAGTGTGCGCGACTTTCGAAACGGGTATCAATGTCCTCGAACGCTAAGCCAACCATTGCCAAGGGCGAACTTGCTCAGCAGCGAAAACGCATTGACCATACGTTATCGTCGCCGCTCGAGGGGCTGTCGTGCAGTCGCTGGCGGGGAAGGCGAAGGCGTTCGCGAGGGGAACGGTGAGCCATATGGTGCGCTCAAGTACCGTGGGGTATCCATCATAGGAGGGAAGTGTGCGTCAAGCTTCTCTGAACCAAGGGCTTCCGAGAGCATCACCGGAGAAGATGATTCGCTGTGGAATTGACCTAGGATCGGCGCATCGGACTCGACTGGGGAACCGGGCCAAGAGTTTACTTTGGTACCCGTTGCAGTATTGACAACATTCACGAGGAGAGTCGGCTCCTTGCCAGCCGGTTGATTGTATAGCCATGTCGCGACGAGTACCGTTGAGGAGCCGATGAGGAAAGATGGGGTGATACGGAAGTTGAAGAGGATCACGGATGCAAGGAAAGACAAAATGATAGAGAGACTGGTGGCAAAACCTTTGAGGATGTTGTCCGAGTACTTGATCACGACTGCGGTAATCAGGCCACCGAGGACCTGAATCGCAACTGTCGCCCATGCCCAGCAGCCAAAATTTTTAAGCAAGTCGGTGATGAAGCCGCGGGAGTTAGGCACAGGGGGACCATACAGTATCGGGAGAAGTGCGGGAACGAGCGAGAACAGGGATAGTTGGACGTTGCGTACCCATAGGTCTGCTTTCGAGTTCTTGAGCACCATCTCAAAGTACACTCCGGCGAGGCCTGAAGTGAAGCAGGCGGCAGTGACGGCGCCGAACCCTTTGAGCGGGCTCATGATGTGTGTGTAGAGCGGTGCCGATTCATGCGCGCTTCCGACGGGCATGTTTGGTTTGTGCGGTGCAAGGGTGCTGGCACCGGTCTGGATTTGAACAATGGCCACGCCAGCGGCGAGGAAGAATAGTGAGACCCATTTTGTTGAGGTCAAACGACGCCGCAATAACAGAACGGAGAAGGCAGCGGTGGTAAGGATCTTCATCTGGTACGTCACCTGGAAGGTCGCGACGGGGAGGTTGCTGATGGCGACGAACTGAAGCTGAGTTTTGAACGACATAAAGGACAGCAGGAATGGAGAGCTTCCAGCAGTCAGGGCTGAAGGTATCGCGGAGAAGCTGATCGAGCGGTCTCCGCACGTCTGACTTTGACAGTCTCCAAAGGGCAATACCGAAAGATATTGAACCCTTCAGGATCTCGTTGAGAAGGACAGCGGACGCGGGCGAGTATGATTGGGAAGGAGGTGTAGAGACTCGTGAATAGTGCATAACAATAGAAAGTGCGGCATTCTGGACGGCGAGCGTGACGAGGCTAGGGAAAGAAAAGTCGCGTGAGGATGTTAGACGTTAGCCAAGGGGTGGCACTCACGAAACATATTTAAGCGGTAAACCAAAGACTGTGGGTGCGGTAGCATCTTCTCTGGACACGCGAGCGTCCGGGGCGACGGAGCGACCAGGCAATGCGGGAAATGACGCGGGGATGATGAGAGGGGAAGTTCGGGCACTGTTCACTCTTGAGGGAGCAGGTGAAGGAGTGACAGCTCTCGCGGTCTGAAAGGGTCGATGATGTATGTCCGGGAAGGAGGTTGGAGCCGGGACGCTGACAGAGGATACAGAAACATGGGGGTATCGCAGTTTCTCAGAGGAGCCCTCCATGACCGTTGACTGTGGCGATGGTTGCTTATTTTTTTGCAACGGTGACCTGGAAATAAAAATAAAAGGGAGGAATGAGAGTGCACCGGTCGTGGATGGCGTCGTGAAGAGGAGATGGACGTGACCGGGCAGTGAAAATGGACGGAAAGCCAGGGAGAGAGCGAGCGAGCAAGCCAAGGCAACAACCAACACACGCTGTCGTCCGACCCGCCAATTCCGTCATTTCTTTTTTATTCATTCAATTCTATTTCAATTTTACATGTACTCTCTTCTACCTCCATCCCATCATTGCCTGCAAACGGGATACGCGTTAACAACTAATCCATGGCCTGCGAGAACAGAAAGAAAAAGAAAAAAAAAAAAAAAAAGGCACAACCTCAGACTCGCCTTTATCACTTCATGCACTCCTCGCGCACTGTCCATTAAAGGACGGCGACACCTCATCCGAGGGTGCGGGTGTGTCCCTTTACCAGGGTTATCATCGTCGGTCGGGCCAAAAAAAAAAGAGAAAGAAAGATAGAATGAGAGCACAGACTTACCGAAAGTTACAATCGCGCTTCACGTATGTCCGTGTCTCCAGGTGATCCTGCGTCCTGACTCCTCAACCAGCGGGAGAAGCAATCAGCGTAGATTGTTTTTGAGACACGATTTTAATCTTCGACGTTTGTCTGGACCATCCATCCCAGAGCAGGAAGACTGCAACAAGTCAACAGAGGATAGACAGTAATTTGTACGCCGTGAGAGAAGTGTCAACGGTGACCCGACAAGCGATTTGGGTCATTCGGGAAGTGCCGAGCCTCCTTCGCTCGCTCGCCACTGCCATTTCTTCCTGTCATGGCCGCCATTCCAACCTTCGTCGTCCACCCGCCCTCTCCATCACCCTTCGCGTCCCTTCTCCGACGCTCAAAATTTGCATCCTATGATCCAACTATTGGCCAAGTGTACACTACTCATGACGGCAATGCTCACCGCGGCAATTGGGGGTTCAAACGACCACTGGCCCTCCGAAAACGAGACAAATTCATTTCCGTCGAGGCCGTCGACTCCCCAGAACAGCAAACAGAATGGACATCCAGAGAGTCAGAGGCACGCTTCATTGAACGTTGGGAAAAAGTTGCCACGGAGCCAAACATTCGAGATGCATGGGATAGACACTACATGAATTCAAGGCCCGTGCACCAGGCTGAGCTTGCAAAGGAGGATGCAGGTGGAAACATCGTGGGCCCAGCAACGCAGCGTCAGCTCGACGAGTCCCTGGATGCGCGACGATACGTTGCGTCTGGTCCGCTCATATCCGCTATGAGCACGAGACAATTCTCTCGTTACCTCGACAAGCTGCGGCGACAACGTCCCCAGTTTCTGGAATTCTTGTCCCATGAGGCAGGTCGCACGACCAAGTCCCAAATAGCACCTTGGTCCCAAGTGGCCCCATCCGCCTACGAGGAATCTACATTGGGTTCAGCCGAGACCGTGCGACGAAGGTTCCTACAAAAACAATCTCACACAACATACGAGACTCCCGATTCCCGCGCGATCGAGCAACGTCCACATCGCAATGCCGGCCTCTCTTACGCTTACGCATCCCAGCTGACGCACTTCTTCGCCACCACTGAACAGCCTGGGAGGTGGCTTGATTCTCAAGGCTCGGACCGCTATCGGACTGCACAGGCAAGTTTCGCCGGGATGGCAGTGACCATCAAGTCACCTATCAACGACTCCGAAGCGGGACCCAAATTACGCATAGTGGAATCTGTGCTCAGACAGGCCCCGAGCGTTGTCCATGCCCGGCCCCAGGGACTGCATGGTGCAATTATTGAGGCCACTGCGGCTGATGTGACCCACTTGGAAATGTTGCGGGCCAATCCTTTCCCGCCTGGATCGCGTGCATATATCGCGCATACACAAACGATAGTCCGTCCAAAAGGCAAGAGGCTGTTGACAGCTCCAAAGCCTAAATCCCCATATGAGGTGGATGCCGAGACAGCAAATGTGTCACAGCAGCTGCTTGACAGTCTCCGGACTCTCATCAAAGCAATGCCGTCCGGAGGGGACAAAGAGGCTTCATAGTTCATAGATGTAGATTGCGAGTAGCTATGGAGTAATGAGAGCCCGAAGGGTTTTGATGATATCACCGTCGTTCTCCGATAGGGCCTTCTCTGCTTGTGCCCGTGGAATTTCCAGCTCTGAGACCTTTGTCCAGCATGATTAGAGGGACAACCCACATGTTCGAGGCGTCTTACAATCAACTCGATGTCCTCTTTCTTGAAGCCCGAGGGCGTCTTGGCCGGTTTAGCCGGCTTGTCCGCGAGAACGATTCGGAGGCCTTCCTCGAATTTGCTTTTCGAGTATGCATAGCCATCCGAATACTGCGAAGGATGGTTCAGCCAATGTATTAAATCGGTCTTATCACTCACGTTTACGATGACCTCTGGTTCTGGATGCCCATTGCTGCGTTGGAATTGGAGTGACATGTCGCGACAAAAGCTGCGAACTGCGGTGCTGCGCCGCGCGGCCGTTTTATGACAAGTGCAGTGAGGAACAGCAGCACAAGTCACTCATCCTTTTCCTCTCACCATGGACTCGTTCGACAATTTCCAGTACGACTCTGCCTCTTCCTATGGAGGTATCGGCGTCGTCGATGACACCTCCTCAGTATACACCTCCAACACCCAGGGTGACATCCCATTGGACCTAGAGGGCCTTTCCGTCTTGGATGATCACACGCACCCTCCTTCCTCTATGGAGAATGACATAGAACTGCAGTCCACAAATGGGAGTATCGCCGAGGATTTCGATGCCGTTTTGGACGATCTCAAGGAAGAGAGTCAGGTGGACCTCCCGCCTCACGCCTGCTGGTCCGTTTCACCTCTCACATGCTTTGCAATCCGCTCTGACGGACGTGTAATAGTTACTGTGGAATACACAACCCGGCCTCCGTCGTCAAGTGCCTCGTCTGCTCCAAGTGGTTCTGCAATTCGCGCGGCAACACATCGGCCTCTCACATCGTCAATCATCTTGTTCGTGCCAAGCACAAGGAAGTCATCTTGCATGCCGAGAGCCCCCTAGGTGAGACCACACCGGAGTGCTACAATTGTGGCAGCAAGAATGTTTTCATGCTCGGCTTCATTCCGGCGAAAAGTGATACGGTGGTCGTTTTGCTTTGTCGGTGCGTGAATTGCGCGGAAGGGCTTTCTAAGACGTGCGACACGACGGACTGATGATGTTTCCGGGTTTCAGCCAACCCTGTGCCGCTATCTCCAAGGACATCTCCTGGAACGCAGCTCTCTGGGCACCTCTCATCGATGATCGTTCCTTCCTTTCATGGCTCGTAAAGCCGCCGTCCGAGACCGAGCAACTACGCTCGCGCCAAATCTCATTCCAACAGATCAACCGCCTCGAGGATCTGTGGCGCGAGAACTCCAAAGCGACCCTTGAGGACCTCGAGAAGCCCGGCGTCGACGATGAGCCCCAGTCTATCCTGCTGCGCTACGAAGACGCATATCAATATCAAAATATCTTCGGGCCGCTTGTCAAGATCGAGGCAGACTACGACAAGCGTCTTAAGGAGAGCCAGACCCAGACAGACATAACCGTGAGGTGGGATCTCGGCTTGAACCAGAAGAGGGTGGCGTGGTTCGTACTTCCTAAGCTCGAGAGCGGGGAAGTGCGCCTTGCCGCTGGCGATGAGCTGAGGTTGCGCTACACGGGAGAGATGCACAAGGCATGGGAAGGCGCTGGTCATGTCATTAAAGTGCCCAATAGTACGTGTCTACATCCCACAGTCCGACCCATACTGACTTATCCCAGATGTGTCAGACGAGATCGGTCTTGAGTTACGCAGGACAGAGGGTGTGCCACACGAAGTGACCCAAGGCTTCGCCGCCGATTTTGTCTGGAAGTCTACCAGTTTCGACAGAATGCAGCTTGCCATGAAGACCTTCGCCGTCGACGAGAAGAGCGTTAGCGGTTACATCGTGAGCATCTCCTGAGACTCCTTGTGCTGGTCGTGCGGCTGGCTGATCTTGAGCAGTATCACAAACTCCTAGGTCACGAGCTCGAGCCACAAATTCTTCGCACCCAGATGCCCAAGCGCTTCTCCGCCCCCGGTTTGCCGGAGCTCAACCACTCTCAGATGTATGCAGTCAAGAGCGTCCTTCAAAAGCCTATCAGCTTGATCCAGGGACCTCCGGGGACGGGTAAAACCGTCACCTCCGCTTCGATTGTCTATCACCTCGCAAAGATGAACCCGGGCCAGGTCCTCGTCTGCGCTCCTTCGAACGTCGCAGTTGATCAGCTCACGGAAAAGATTCACGCTACGGGTCTCAAAGTCGTGCGCCTCACCGCAAAGTCGCGTGAGGCGCTCGATTCGTCCGTCGCGTTTTTAACGCTGCATCATCAAGTCGCCAACAACACGACGCACGTCGAACTTCAGAAGCTCATCCAGCTGAAGAATGAACAAGGAGAGCTTAGTTCTAACGACGAACGGAAATATAAGAGTCTGATCAGACAGTGCGAGAAGGAGATCCTGTCAGTGGCGGAGGTCATTTGCTGCACTTGCGTCGGCGCGGGGGACCCGAGACTCAGTAAGTTGAAATTCAAAACGGTGTTGATCGACGAAGCAACGCAGGCCGCGGAACCCGGTAAGCCTTCGTTCGATCCGAATCATATTCGTCACTCAGTTTGTCTCGCAGAGTGCATGATACCCCTCGTCCTTGGCTGTAAACAGGTGGTACTCGTTGGTGATCATCAACAGCTCGGCCCCGTTATCATGAACAAGAAGGCGGCCCGAGCTGGTCTTACTCAGTCGCTGTTCGAACGGCTGGTTGTGCTCGGCAACCGTCCGATTCGTCTACAAGTCCAGTATCGCATGCACCCTTGCCTATCTGAATTCCCATCCAATATGTTTTACGAGGGCACTCTGCAGAACGGCGTCACCGCGCCTGAGCGGCTGCGGAAAAACGTCGACTTTCCCTGGCCCGTTCCGGACACGCCCATGTTTTTCTACCAAAATCTAGGTCAGGAAGAAATATCCAGCAGTGGGACATCGTTTTTGAACAGGTGAGTTCCTTTTCTTTCCCCGTCTGTCTGGCCGCGAACTCTCGTTTTCAGAACCGAAGCCTCAAACGTCGAGAAAATTGTCACGAAATTCTTCAAGTCAGGCGTTGTGCCTGGCCAGATTGGCGTTGTGACGCCGTACGAAGGACAGCGTTCTTACATCGTCAACTATATGCAGTACAATGGTTCACTGAAGAAGGACCTCTACAAGGAGATAGAGGTTGCTTCCGTGGATGCCTTCCAAGGTCGTGAGAAAGACTACATCATCCTCAGTTGTGTGAGGAGCAATGAACACCAAGGGATTGGGTTTTTGAATGACCCTCGGCGGTTGAACGTCGCTCTCACGCGTGCAAAGTACGGAGTGGTCATTCTCGGCAATCCCAAAGTGCTTAGCAAGGTCAGTCATACATTAACGTCTTTCGCGCTTGGGGAATCCTCTCAACGTGGACTTGTCAGCACCCGCTTTGGCACTACCTACTAACGCACTACAAAGAAAAAGGCTGCCTCGTTGAGGGACCGCTGAACAACCTCCAGCCCAGCATGATCCAGTTTTCGAAGCCGCGTCGCACTCTCGCTAAATCCGTTGACCAATACCGTCGACATGACACGGGTGCGCGCGAATACCTCGGTAACCCAGCGACGAACTCAGGCACCCCATCACGCTTCGACGCATCCTTCTATCGCACGCACGACCCGCTTAACTACATCCCGTCCGACGTTCAGTCGCTCCGCTCACAAGCGACATATTCTTCGGGCCTGCCGGTCTTCAACGCAAGCGGACCCTTCAACGCCAGCGGCGTCGGCAAGCGCAGCGCTTATGGATCCTATGCACCGTCCATCGTGTCGCAAGGCGGAGCTGGCGACAGCGGTAGTGTCATCGGAGGCACGTCCGAGCGCGTTGCGTACTCGCAGAGCGACAGGTTGCGTCGCCGCGGCAGTTTCGGCAGCGTTGCGGGGGCGAGCGAGGTAGGCAGCCTGCTCAGCAGCGGGTTCGACTACAAAAGCCAGGACGAAGCGGCCGACATGGACGACATGAAGAGCCAGTATGCGGCGACTCAGAGCGGGGTCACTGCCTTCTAGTTGCGTAAGTGCGCGCGCCCCCGATATTGCAGAGCGCACAAGGCCCGAACGTTAGTCACCATGGGTTACTCCAAAGAAATGCCCCCCCGCCCCCTTTGGGCGTTTCCGCTGGGCGTCCCTGGCTCCTTTCGCTCTCAGGGCGTCGCGCCTTTCGCCGCTGGGAGGGCTGCCAAGAGTGCGTTGCCTGTGCCGTTGTCGTCGTCGCTTGGCCGGCATTTTGCACTTTGAAGGTCTTTACGCCGCCATCAACGAACGACAGACGCGTTGGTACATTCTTACAGGCCTACCTGTGCCGCGCACTATTTCATTGTTTAAACCGCAATTTTTGTTGGCCCTTCATTGGGATCTTATGATATACATTATGCATTAGGCATTATGTACGTAGAGAGGAAGAGGAAGATATGTCAAATGGATTCACATGCCAAATGCGATAGAAGTTTTCGTGGAAGGGCTGGCTTTGTTAGTCTGAATCCCTGAAACCTGCCACGCCCCTCGTGGTCTCGTCGATGGCACCGCAACCCAAACAATGATCGCCGTCGTAAAGGACCGCGATCTGGCCCTCGGCGACGCCTTTGTGAGGTTCATCAAAGGTGATTTGCACAGAGTTGCCGGACCAGCGCTGGCGCACCGTGACGGGTACGGGCGACATGCGGTGACGGACTTGGGCGCTCGCCCGGAAGCCCCGATGGGAAAAGGCAGAGGACGGAGGCGCATCGCGCCATATCCACGAAAAGTTGTTCGAAGTGATTTTCGAGGTGAACATTGCCGGGTGGCTGCGAACGCGCACGAACAGAGGACGAGATTCGAAAACGGCAACGAAAGAAAAGGTCAGCGTGTAAAAAGAACGGGCAGTCGGTGGGTGAGTGGGTGGAGACCAGACCACTGACTCTGGAAGCGCGACGTAGACCACGTTCTTTCGGTGGTCTTTGCCCGCGACGAAGAGCTTCTGGGTCAGGCCTGGGAGTTTGGCGCCTTGGCCGACGGTGTAGGTCCACAGGCCGTTGTGCTGGCCCAGTCGAACGTTCGTCTCGATCTCGAGGATCGGTCCTGGCCGAGGTGTCACGTATTCCCCTTCCGAGAGTAAACCGGGTCCCCCCCGAAAAATAATATCAGCTCGGTTTCAGCGTCCCGACCTGTTTCGTGCACGGAGGCATACGTACCGAGAAAGTCATTGAAACGCCGACGCTCGCCCACGAAGCATAGGCCCATGCTCTCCTCGCGCGAGGCGTTGTGAAAACCCGCGGCGCGTGCGATTTCGCGCACTTCGGTCTTTAAGATGTCCGCGAGTGGGAAGAGGGCCACGTCGAGGCCGGTCTCAGAGATGGACGAGAGGTAATACGTCTGGTCTTTCGACCTATCGCGAGCGCGCATGAGCTGTGGACGGTGGTCTTGTGGGTGATGCGTTTTGCGCGCGTAATGGCCTAGGAAGTTACAGCACGTTCGGACGAAGGATCATGGCAAAACCGAGGGAGGAAACTGACCGGTCGCGAGGAAATCGAAGTCTTTCGGCAAACTATCGATCAGCGCGCCGAACTTTATCTCGCTGGAAGAAAACAAAAAGAGAAAAGAAAAGGGTTTCTGAGCGGCGAGTCTGGGTCGGTGGGGGGATGACGCGATGGCATACCCGTTGCACCAGACGTCGGGATTGGGCGTGTTGCCCTTCTGCCATGTCCTGATCGCGGGCTCGAACACCCTCAGCCAATATTCCCTCGACAGGTCGATCTAGACTTTTGTTCGTGGGTGTCAAAAGCGACTGGCCGGAAGCGGCGAGATCTACAGACCATCCGGCAGGGGATGTCGAGCTTCCCGCACACGCGTTGGACGTCTTCCCAATCCTTCTCCCACTCACAGCCTGCATCCGTGCCCGACTCGTCGCGCGCATCCCAGTTCCTCATGAAGACGGCGGTCAGATCATAATCCTGGGGATGGTGGTGGGCACGCGCGTGCGAAGGATGTTGGACATGACGCGCACCTTCTCCGCAAGCAATTTCGCAGCCACGGACGAGTCCACGCCACCTGACATAGCGACGACCACTGTGCGATGGAATGGCGTTCATTTAGAGCCCTCGCAGGATCAGGGGGGGGCGTGTAGGGTACCTTTGCTTCCATTCTTTGGGATATTTGGTGTGCGAAGGGCTGAGGCAGCGCTGCTGAAAGCACGAGCCCACATGGCGGTCGGTCTGGTTTTCTGGTCGGTCGGATTTACTCGGCCTCGAATCCGATGATCAAAATCGAGTCAATTGATTCGTTATTTTAAAGCCATTTTGTTTGCTCGCTCAATTGACTCGACTCCTCCACTCCCAAAAAAAACCCAAAAAAAAAAAAAAGGAAAAGCTTGGCCATGTCTCTTGCTGCTGTAAAACTTCGCGCGACGTCTGCGCCCAAGGCCTCAACGTCTCTCAATTTTACCCGGTCTCGCTCCACAGCGGCCACCAGCCCCTCCTTTCTCGAGGCGAGGGCAAGAGTCAAGGAACATGCACGGAACGTCAGTCGTTCATCGCCTCACAGTGCCGTCGTCTCTCAGACCGTGTATGCTTTGTCGTCTTCTTGCCATATCTCCGTTTACGAAATTTCGCAGTCGTCCGACTCCTCCGCCTGCCTTCCAACAATTACCCCCGAAAATCAACGTTCGGAATCCTGCTCCAGCGCTCCCCGCCCACCAGGATGCTCCCTTGGACCACTCTTTCATCGGCATGTCAGGCGGTGAAATCTTCCACGAGATGATGCTTCGGCACGATGTCAAACATATGTTTGGATACCCCGGTGGAGCGATCCTCCCAGTGTTCGACGCCATCTACAATTCAAAGCATTTCGAGTTCATCCTCCCCAGACACGAGCAGGGCGCTGGACATATGGCGGAGGGTTATGCTCGGGTATCTGGCAAGCCCGGCGTTGTCCTCGTGACCTCGGGCCCCGGAGCTACGAACGTTGTCACCCCCATGCAAGACGCTCTGAGCGATGGCGTTCCTCTGGTAGTGTTCTGCGGTCAGGTCGCGACTTCAGCCATTGGCTCCGACGCTTTCCAGGAGGCCGACGTTGTCGGCATCTCCCGCAGCTGCACAAAGTGGAACGTGATGGTCAAGGACATCACCGAGCTGCCCCGAAGAATCAACGAGGCTTTCAAGATCGCCACTTCTGGGCGACCCGGCCCCGTACTGGTAGACCTTCCCAAGGACGTGACGGCCGGCATCCTGCGCACGCCTCTGCCGTTCAAGGCGACAACTCCCGGATTTTCTCTCGATCCTCCCGTCAAACCCTCTGCAAATGCCCGTCCGCCGCGTCCTCCGAACTCGGGCTGATACGTCAGGCCGCCCGACTCATCAATCAGGCCGAACGGCCGCTCATTTATGCTGGTCATGGCGTCTTGGGGAGCGAGCTCGGTCCCAAATTCCTGACGCAACTCGCACGCGAAGGAAACATCCCGGTGACGACGACGTTGCAAGGCCTTGGTGTCTTTGACGAGACGGATCCCAGGAGCTTGCATATGATCGGCATGCATGGCTCTGCATATGCTAATTTTGCAATGCAGCAGGCGGACGTGATCATCGCTCTCGGTGCACGTTTCGACGACCGTGTCACTGGCAAGGTGTCGCAATTTGCTCCGGCGGCACGCGCCGCGGCAGCGCAAGGGCGCGGGGGATTCATCCACTTCGAGATCCAGCCGAAGAATGTCAACAAAGTCGTGGATGCGTCTATTCCCATTCTTGGCGATGTCACTGAAAATCTGGGAGCAATGCTCCCCCTGATCAAGTACTCAGAACGTGCTCCGTGGTTCAAGGATATCAGTGGGTGGAAGGACAAGTACCCGTTTGTCTACGTGAAAAGCAATCCGGAAAAGGGTGAGAAGATGAAGCCGCAGGAGGTGATTGAAGAACTAGACCGACAAGCTGCTCCGTACAAAGAGAATGTGATCATTACCACAGGGGTCGGACAGCATCAGATGTGGGCAGCGCAGCACTTCCGTTGGCGGTATCCACGATCCATGGTCACCTCGGGCGGGCTCGGCGTATGCCATCTCCCCTCGCCTTTTTCGTACTTTCGTTCTGACTCGGACTTCTAGACGATGGGGTTCGGCCTTCCCTCGGCGGTTGGCGCAAAGGTCGCTGCGCCGAACAAAATGGTCATTGATATTGATGGGGACGCCTCGTTCAGCATGACCGCAATGGAACTCGCCACAGCTTCACAATTCAACATCGGCGTCAAGGTGATGGTTTTGAACAATGAGTTTCAAGGAATGGTGGTCCAATGGCAGGGTTTGTATAGTTTTTCGTGCTCACACATGCATGCTAACCGGTTGCTCGCAGACCTCTTCTATGATCATCGGTATTCGCACACGCGCATGATCAACCCCGATTTTGTCTTGCTCGCCAAGGCGATGGGAGTGCACGCCATTCGCGTGAGCAGTGCAAGTGAGCTACCTGAAAAAATGAAGGAATTCCTAGAGTACGACGGGAACAAACCTATACTGATGGATTGCGTCGTCGAGGCAAACGAGCACGTCTTCCCGATGGTACGCCCTCTCAGCGGAACCTCGTGATTCGTCGCTGATTCGCTGGACAGGTTCCTGCAGGCAAAGCGTTGCATGAACAGATCTTACACCCTTTGTTTAGGGACAGTGAACAAGCCCACCAAAGCATGACGACTAGTGATAAATATTTCCGGCATTTATTCTCCATCTCCTATAAGCATGCATCATTCAAACATCGTCCTAGTCGAGACTCATTCGTCATTATTACGTCTTGGATCTATCTCGTTCACGTTTTTTCTCGCTCGCCTAACAGGTGGGCTGCGATAGGGCATTTACATTTGGTAGCTGGCGTTGTACTTTTACTGAGACGCAAAAAAAAAAAAAAGGCCAGTTATATCAAATTGACATGAAAGCACGCGACGCGACGTGTTGATTATTCCCACGCTTCTTTCGACTTTTATCCATGCCCACCACGGCTCGCCAAAGCTCCCTCGGTGCATCCAGACGCGTTCAACAACGTGCTCACCTACCATTTCGCGCCGATGACCTAGGTCGAGGGAAGAGAACAGGTCTCCCTGTTCCCACCATCGAACACAAGTCAGACGACTTTGAACCTTTCGACGAGATTCTCAGCCATGCCGATACGCGAGCGGCTTGGCACGGCCAGAAACGTCCTGGAAGCAGCAAGAAACGCAAGAGCGTTGCACCCGTATACGAGGATGAAGACGGGGGAGACATGTCGATGGAACTCGATGACTATGGTGCGTCGCGTCTCGCTCTTACTTGGTTCCTCACGATCTCAATAGCCCGAACATCACAAGGCGGACCCATCGTTACCAATGCGAGCGCATACTTTTCTAACGTGCGAAACCACTCGTCGCCATTGGCCGGTCGCGCCAAGTCAGCTTCGCGTGCCCCTGCGCGCGCCTCGGACGTCGATTACGACGCGGTGCCCTCCCCCCGCCCGCGAAAGTCCTTCGCTTCTAGCTTGCGCCGTTCCTCGATCGGCCTCCCCCTTCGATTCTCTAATTCTCCACCCGATGCCGGCGACGACGTGCCGTTCCATGATGACGATCTGATTTTCGACGGGGTCGACGATGATCTCGAGGACCCAGAATCCCCAAGCGGTCCGTCCAAGCAGCCCCAAACGCCACGACGCCTCAATCACTCTAATGCGGTTCAAAACGATGAGGATGAGACTCCCGCGCCCACGGCGCGATCGAAGGGCAAGGCGAAGGCTACGAACGGAAATCATAGGGGTGAGGACGTTGAAGAGGAGATTTCCCGAGGCCTAGAGGACGTGGAAATGCAACAAGAAGACGAGGACGAAGAAGTCGTGCCAAAGAAGAAACCTGCGGGGCGGCCCCGGAAGAAGAGAGCGTTGCCTGAAATTCCTTGTAAGAATCTCTTGGCTATGGCTTAACCATCTAGCTGATTGCTTGGCAGTATCCCCGGAGAGTGCAACCGGTCTCCGAAGAGGGAAGCGATTACGATATGAGCCACTTGAGTGGTGGCGGTGCGAGAAAGTGGTATACGGAAGACGTGACCCAGGCAAGAAAACTTACGTGCCAACGATCAAAGAGATCGTGCGGATCCCTAAGGATCCCACCAAGCCGTTCGGCATTGCACACAAGAGTAAACGCGGTGGCTCTCATCGCAAAAGGACGGAAGAACTAGCCACGGAACATGACCCAGAAGAAGGGTGGGATGATAAAACACCTACGAATGGTGTGGTCGTTGATTGGTTTACGGGAAATGAAGTATCCCGCCGTACGTTGAGCATCTCTATCGTGATGCGACAAGCTTTTTGAAAATGGCTTCGCAGGTCTCGCGTTCCCTGGACGTTTGGTGAACCATCGGCCTGCAGCTAATAGCGACTTTTTTTTCACGAAAGTATTCGGAGACGGGGAGTATATTGCGGCTGGGCAGCTTCGAATACCTCCAAAAAAGAACAAACCAAGCAAGATGACGAAAGATAACACTTATGTGCGCTTGGCGATCTTACGCCCGGCGACATGGCTAAAGGGGTGAATTCACAAACAGGTATTCTACGTGATCGAGGGCGCTGTCACGTTCAAGGTACACGAGTCGTCGTATGTCCTCTGCACTGGCGGTATGATCTTGGTACCCCGCGGAAACACATACTACATCGAGAATATAGCGGAACGCGACGCGAGGTTATTCTTCGCTCAAGCCCGGCGCGTCTCTGCGGAGGAAGAGTCCCCACCGGAAGTACTTCCTGCTCCTGATCGCGAGATCACGACGACCCCGCGACGGCGTTCGAACAGTCTCGGTCAGGCGCCGATGACTGCCCGCCTTTCGAGCGAGCGGGCACCGCCGACAAAGCGTGCGGCGTCTACGAGGACATGATGACGGACGTTGGTGTTCCGTTGACCAGTCTCCCTCGTGTGCGACGCGCGATGTCCCTCTCCTCCTCCCCCTTATCCCCATCCCCTCACGCTCATCTCATCTCTTGAAAACCACTTTTTTTTTTTTTTTTTTTTTAGCGTTGGATGTCTCATGACTTGTACCTTTTGTTCTTCGACTTTACGATGAATTCCGCCCAGCCATTCAATGATAATTATTCCTCTGTTGTAATGCATTCGCGCTCACGCCATCGGTCATTCGAGCCTGGCTCTGGCTCGGAGAGCGCGGATCAACGGACAAGGGATGCCTGACCTGAGATAAGATACTGATGACATCTGATCTGTGATCAGCAGAACACGCGGTCATTCAAGCAAGTTCGCGCCGAAACTAAAAGAAGGCGACCCGTGAAACCGCGATTATATATTATCCCTTTTGGCCGCATCGCATCGCGGGTTGGTGGTAAGGGGGGGGGATCGCTATGGTACAGCACGCCACCCACGTATACCCAACGTGTTTCGTGTTTCGCTTCTTCGTTTCGTTATTACTGAGTTCGATTTCTTTTAAAGGTAACCGACGGTTCGACGTCACGTAACAAAATCTCAGTTATATCTGCCCCAACGTCCCCGCCGCCGTGATTGAGATCTCTCGGGCGGCAAATGACCACCGAGTCGTCAACGTGATGTAGCGGTGTTGCTCGTCCACAGGGACGTCGTTGGTACGCACACGGCTGATGGGACACGTTCGTCGTACGAGCAACTTGCCGTTACAGCGGGTATCTAGGACACCATTCCCCGGCAACCAAACTGTCATGTTCAGAAATCTGCGACACAGTACCTCCATGACTGGTTCGAATTCGTCGATATGAGGTGTAAAAACTCCAAGTATTATGATAACAATAGAGGTTAATTAAATTGATCCTGGATCCGAAAGAGAGCTGAGGTGTAAAAAAGCGAAAATATAAGACAACAAAGGTAAGTGAATGTGACGAAGTGAGGTGAGGAGCACGCCAACGTCCAGCATGGGCACCACAACAAGATACGGTTATCATCCACCTCCCACCGAAGCATGAATCAAAACAGAGCAAATGATGGAGGGTTGTATACACGAAAGCCAGTTTCTTAAACTCATGATTCTTGCCGCACTCGTAGCCAGCCGTGCTCGTCATGAATGCCGTTCTAACTCGTAGAAATTCCAATATTAGGAGAACGCCTGAAGTCCTGCTCAACTGAAGCCGTTGTCTTTGGCGGCACAGGGAACAAGTACGACACGGACCGTTGGGGAATCTCGGACGGCACATTAGGGAACGCGTCGAAAATTTCACGGTCGAAAGGACTGTCATTCTTTGACGAGGCTGAATTGGGGCTGATGGAGAGAAGCGAGCCTGGTGTTTCCGGAATGATGGGTGGGAGTGTTGGGGACCGCTCCGGAATCACATCATCTGGGAATGAAAATGGCGGATGAGTTCTTTTGAGATGTAGCACTAGAAAGGGGCGGCCTACCAGGATCGTCCAACATGGATTTCGTCTTTGATGCTCGGTTAAGCAGGCGCTCAGCGAAGGAGCTCGCCCTTGCAACACCGTACCGAGGAGAAAGGCGCAGTGAACCAGGGATACTATCACTCTTTCCGCTCTTGTTACTGCGGATTGAAAACATGCTGCGTATGCTCATAGAGTCATTTCCATGTCCCTGGGTGGCTTGTTGCATTGCGAGGTCAAAGAAGGTGATGGCGGAGTGGCGACTGGTGCGGAATCATCGGAGGACAATTCAGAGGACAAGCTGAGCCGCGGACCGCGGAGAGCACCACGAAGAGAGAAGTACTTGCGTCCACGCGCAGACTTCGACGGCGCCGGCAATGTATCGTGGCTCGCCTGGAAGCTTGGAGTCGAAGGGGACGACTGGATGGGCGATTGTGAGGTGTGACTAGAGGGCGCTGAAGTGAAAGAAGTAAGAATAAGACCGCGCCCTTTCGTCCGTGTCGAGTTCGCAACCCCGGATGGAGGTGTAGTAGCCTGTCCTGCCTTTGCTGTGATGGCAGATGACGGCGCAGATATATCCGCTTTCTGAATCTCTTCACCTAAAGCAGAGGACACAATCGAAAAGGTGTTCTCATCGGAAAGCTGTCGTTCAAGCCACGCAGCTTCTTGAAGCAGCGCCGCTAAATCGCCCAGACCAGGATTCGGGGAAGGGTCAGCGGCCACCGTACCGAGATGCTTGAAGTTCCGCTTCGAGCGTACAACCCCGCCATCGGATCCGGTTTTGAAACTGGAGGAGCTTAGGCGGGGGGTGACAGTGCTAGACTTGGAAGTGGTACTATGTCTCGAACCAGGACGACTATCACTATCACTGCGGTGCACAACAGCGGTGAAGCTTCTATGGCCAGTTTCTGAAACACGAGGCGGTGATATTGAGGTCGAATTATCATGATCGCCAGAATTAGAAGCGGTGGAAGAGATGGGGAAAGCTATACTTGATGCAGTGGTCGGACTGTTGCGCGGAAGCAGATGAGATTTGATTTTATCGGGGATGGACGTATTTGTAACGGAAGTGGGACACCCCTTCAAGCTGTTTGCATTTTGAATGACAGATGATTCATCAGCGGTCGGCAATGAAACTGTCACAGAACCACTCTGTGGGGGTCGATCCGGTCGTAATCCGGGCGAAGTCGCGTTAACAGCAGCGCCCGTGTCGGGAACTTGCTCGACCGAGATGTGGGGCTGAACAGTAGACATGATAGATGTGACGACGGGTGGATGCTCCTGGGTATGGGACTCAGCAAGTGTGGGAGATGGTTCGGGAATGGTCGGGGTGGCAAGGTTTCCGCCCTGGGTTGGAGTAACCTCAGGCGAGGTTGGTCTGAGTGGAGTTGAAGAGATATCGCTCCGACTGAGGCTTGCGACCGCAAGACCTATGGATGAAGGGGAACTTGAGACGGACAAAGGACGACGGCCTGTAGAAACGGCAGGTTTTATGATGGTAGTAGTACTGGTTTCCGAGGGCTTAGCGACCTGTGTCTCAGATGGAGACACAAGTTGAGTACTAGCGGTGAACTCCACGGAGGGCTTGTGCGCCTCATCAGATCCACCAGGGACATCAAGTGAAGGAACAGGTCGATCTGTGATACGGGAGGCCCGTTGGCGCGACTGCGACGTTGAGGGAGAAACGGAGTGATTGATGGAGTTAGGCGTCAAACGCGGCTCAGATTTAGCGGCAGTGTCGTCCGGAAAAGTCCGGGAAGTCGGGGAGGCCAACGGTGCAGCTGGGGACGTGACAGCCCTTTGAGCAGCGTTTCCCGGGGCGGTAGGGCGACCCTTTCCGAGTGCGGCGACTCTGTTTCCATACAGCTCACGACTTTTCGTGGAGCCAGCCTCGTCAGGTGGAGGAACGCCCATACCAAAACTACCGCGAGGAATAGGCACGCCACCCTTTCTCTCGAACTTGGCAATTTTGTCACGAAGACTGCCTCGGGGAGGTGTAAGGGATGCATCACGAGAAGGGGTTGATGACGGAGGTGGGGTAGGGGAAGGGGGGGTGTTGCATTGTTGAAGAGCCGCTATGCGCTCCTTCAAGTTGCTCGGCGGGGTTTGTGTCGTAGCCCTGGAAAAAATGGGTTCAAGAGGTCGAAGAAAAAGAAATGAGGACGTACATGGCGGAGAAGGGGGGAAAGAATGGGGCGGAGGGTTGAATGAGCGACGGGAGAAGGGGTAAAATAAGATCTCTGTAGGGGAATTGAGGAAAAGAAAGAAAAAAGAGAGGAGGGGAGGGATAAGGTTAAGGTAAAGAGAGAGGAGACCGTCCGGTCGTTCCCAGGCCCGCGCGGGCTCCTCCCTTTGAAGCCCAGAATGCGCGTTTCCTTTTGATCTTGACCTGTCCACCGTCCTCCTCCCCTCCTTCCGAACCAGACTCGATAGCTATCACCTCGTCCTCGCTCCCCGTGTCTGTCGTAAATACCGTCTCTGCGTTTATCCCCTCCTTTATCTTCCGCCTCTTCTTACGAGGAATGTCATAACGACTTTCCTCCACGTCCCCGTCAACGTCGATGACTTGCCGTGGTCCGACTTTCGTGATAGAACCAGGTCTCCGCACATGTCTCTCGTCATCACGTTCTTGTGATCGTTCCCTCGGTTCCCAAGCAGATTGCACGACGGACGATCTATCCCCGTGAGAACGCTCTTTACCGTTCAACTGAGCGACGTCCTGCGTGACTGTGGCCCCAGGTTGGACCCCCACGAGTCGATGTAGCACCCTCCTGTCATAGACCTCCTGCACAATGCGTCGGCGATTGATTGTCTATAAGGAATATGCTCTGGCCAATGCTGCAATATGATCGTGATACCACGCACCTCTTGGGTGACACCCAGGACACTTGACAGTATGCTCAAATCCACGAGTTCCGCATATCCTCGTAGCTTGACAGATCCTCCTGACCGTCGTGAGTTGAGGACCCCAGCTTTCATGTATGCGGCTGCTGTCATAATACCGTGCGCTCCTGCGAAGGTTTGACGGACTCGTGCGATATTATAAGACCCTTTGGAGATGTCGTTTGCTGCACCACGACGCCATCAGTTCGGTGCCTCACCTAGGATATTAAAGGAAATCAATATCAACTGACTTATATCCGCTGGATCCTCAATAGATAACAAGCTCTGCTTGTAGTCCATCCACCCGCGATGGGCCTTGCTGAAATATGTCCCTCCATCTCGTAATGAGATGCCGACTTCTTGATAGTTAAAGTAGAGGCCATAGAATTCAAAAAATTCCATCACCAACACGCCCAGGTTCCGCGACGGATCGATCTCCCCCCTCCGTACCTTTGGATGCATTTGCAAGAAGCTCACTGCCAAGCAGACGATGCTGTAGCTCCCCAATCCCCCTGAGAATACCTCGTTCATGGACCGCTGGCTGAGGAATGCCTTGACAACGAGTACGAGGGCCCGAAGCGCAGGCATTTCGGAAAGGAACCCGGACACTACTCCTCCCGCTACCACGCCATTCTCCTGATTGATAGAAATATCGACGGAGAAATAGCCATGTGTGGTAACAAATTTGATGATGGGTACTTTCGCCTTTGCAATGATGGTCACTTTGTCGGTGATACCCGCGCGTTTGAGCGTGTTGGCGAGTGCATGTAAGACGGTGGTCCGGTCAGAGTACGCCATGGACGGAGAAATGACGACCAAGTCGATGTCACTTCAGCGTGGTCAGATCGTCACATTCGGGGCAGCGGTACCCAAGCTCACCCTAGCGGAAGGTACAGCCTGGTCTCGTAGCTGCCAAACGCGAATACTCTCGGCGTCCTCAAACTTCTGAGAAATAGCTTGTGATACCAAGGCAATGGTGAGCGAGCGAACTTCGTGCTCCTCTCGCGTGGGCGAGATGTATCTCACAAACGCCTCGACCTCTCGATGTAACCTGACGTGTCAGGTGGATACCACCCGGTCAAGGTCAATAAAAAGGAAACCACAAGAAAAAAAGAAAACGCGTACAGTTCAGCCACATTCGTGCTTTCTTCCCAGTCGACGTCTGTGACCCATGGTGCCTTCCTTGATGCGGCATCCGTACGCTCCTTCTTGTTACTGTAACCATCGCTCCGGTCGAATTCCACTTTGCGCTTTTTCCCACCACCATCGTCGCGCTCGCGCATCTTTCCTTTGCCCTTGTCCCAATCCCGCTCCAGAGGCGCTTCCTCGTCCTTCTTGCGTTGTCGGTCATCGCCAACCTCTGGACCATCGTCGAACCCAAACGCGATGAAATCGCTGTTGTTCTCAAAAGAGGGCTCCTCCAGGGTTGCAGGCGACTTCTGTTCGCCAGACGAGATGGGCGTGGCTTGTCCAGAACTCTTGCCCTGGTTCCGCCTCTTCACTCTGGATGGTGCTGCGGGGAGGACGTTGGACGGACCGGCAGCTAAATCATGATCCTGGTTGTCGGAAAGTTTATGTCCTTTTCCTATCTCATCCTTCGAATCCGGCTGTGAGCTTGAGGGTATATTGAGCGGCATGGGCGGCAGAAAACGGATGAAAGTGGTTTCGAGTTCAGCAAGCATCGTAACTGCATCGGACCCAGCGGCCCGTGTTCCCACTGGCACCCTACCCGGCGGTCCGGTGTGATTGGATCCTCTGTCGTTGCTGGTAAAAGGTGAAGATTCATGCCAAGGGCAACGAAAAAGAAAAAAGAAAGGGCCGTAGACTTCTCGGTACGAGATGATCACTAGGTTTATGTGTCACACGCACCCCTCAGCAAGAGATCCTACAGAAAGCCAAACTAAGGCTTGGAAAAGGAAAGAAGCTTCCGGCTAATCAGGTTGACACCTCGTTCAAAGCTCGATGTATGGCTAATTCCTTATCACGTACATGGCCCCGAGTTGAACCCGTTTTATAAAGCTATCACACTACCAACACAGAGCATCGCCCTCCAAAAAGATACCAATGTGCCCGCAACGAAGAGAAAACTCACACTCACCGACTTGGTGTCACATCTGAAGCACCACAATAGCAACGTCAAAAAAGGCCCGCTCCCAGATTTAACTCTCGTTTCCTGCGTCCTGACACCGCTTTGACTGGTTTTAGATGCTTTACTTGGCTTGCGCGAGCTGTTTGAGGCTCATTCAGAATTATTAGAATCGTCGCTGGCATTGCTCATTCAGCGCGTGCGTGCGATTGATTGGTGACGAGGTACAAAGCCCCGCACTTGGTTTGACTTCCGCTTGATGCACAACCCAGGATGCCAGTGTCCGCAGAGCTCTGATTTCCTTCTTCACCTGGCTTCTCCCTCGAATCTCCCCCGTATGTAACCTCACTCATTATCCCGAAACGAGAAGCTGAACTCCCCTTCGTTGTAGCACGATCTTACTCCCCATTCATCCAACCTCCTTCTCTTCACAACCTCGGCTCAGACGCACATATTTCCCGAAATCCAATTAGATGCCGTCCGATTCCTCGACTTATATCTCGAATCATTTCCCGATGCCGTCGTCTGCGGGTGGAGAGACGGTAAGACTGGACATGGTAGGCGTATACTGGAAGGTTATTTGAGTATATTGAGTGCGGGTACGAAGTTGGGGGGTGCGTTTTACCAAATTTCAAACATACTCAGACGCCAATCGTGTGAAAAAGATACAAGCCTCGTCCCCTCGAATACTGTAGCAAGTCTCGCCGTGTTATCGACAGCTGTACGAGGTTTTCGTGTTCCTGAATGCCCTTTTTCTGATTCATCAGTCGCCTCTACTAGTCAAAGCTCGTCGTCTTCAGGTCGATGTCGAAGTTTCTACGTGTGGCTCTGAGCTCTCCTATCCCTAGCTATGACGAGAACTTTCCATCTACCCCGTCAAGCCCAACGTGGTGCTTTTTCTCAGCCTTCTCAGAGTCGAATGCTTACGATGCTTTCGATGCGCTCTTTCGGCCAACAATAAATCCTTCACCGGATGCTCGGCCCCCTATATGCCAATGGAAAGCTGTAATTGACCCGAACGGCGACGAGGAGTGTTTCTCGTTTGACTTCCAGTCCACACAGTTTAAATCATCAGTTGGTACACCATACATGCTACAGGAACTGTGCAACGTGATTTCCTCGACTACGTCAGATGACCTGGACCTAGATTCTCAACTCTCTAATCAGCGATCAGACTTCGAGATGGTCTGTTTCACGTACCGTGTTCTCGTGTTTAAACCGCTTACGGGTGGATTATTTAGCGTTTGGCACGGGCACTCCATCCCGTTCTTCTGTCTAATTTCCTTGATTCAGCTCCTTCTGTCTTTTCGCCGAGCTCCGCACCCCTCCAGACCGAGCTAGGTATTGTCTCTGCTATAGCCGACATATATCGCAGTCTGTACAGCGCGTTGCTACGGAGCCCGAAGGTGGCAGTTCGGCGTATCATGGACAAACGGCTTCTCGCTGACTTTTTTCCAGGTCGACTCCAACAGTGGCTTCCTTTTGGATAGCCTGCAAGTGATTTTGGAGCGAATGGCGCCGCATTTCCCTTTTCTCCCTAGCCCTCTTGTTAGACGAGACGTCCAAGCGAGTATCTACGTAACTGGTATCTTTGCTTGGGCTCATTCTTACCTTTATTCAGATCGAACAAGCTCTCCAAAATCTTAACATCGTCCACTGCGAACTTACGTCACTCCTAATTCTCGCCTACACGGCTCAGGATGCGGTTCCATCAAATCTCAAGAAGCGTGACGGCAGCTCGATTCCAAAGCAGGTCTCTCGTGTCAAGGACTACATCGCGCACCTGCTGTCCGGCGTCCAAATGTCCCCCCACGTGCTCGGGCGACATATTACAGCTCAGGATTACGTGGCACTGGTTCCGACACTCTGGATGCTCCTTAATAGCAAGTTAAAGCATAGTGGGGCAGACGACGATGTAGACATCCTCAAAGCGGTACTCGACCATGGGTTGCAGGTCTCATCTCTAGCTGCCACCAAACGACCCACCGTAGATTTCCTTGCGCGACTCATACTTGTAGGCTTTCTAGTCGTGGTTGGATTGCCTTCCAAGGTTGATTCGACGTCTCTTTAGCTCGAGACAGCTCCACGGTATATCGGCACCTTCAAGGTCAACACTGATGCAGCCTGTCTCCAAAAGTTTGAACAATGGATATTGCACCTTCCAAAAACGCTTTGGGAGCTCGGTGACACAGACATCTCATGTACAGAGGTAGTGGACACCTTCGATAAGTATTGCATAATTTGACGGATGAGCGCCCCAGGTAATCCTACGTCTCCTGTTGCGACTATTTCAACGACGTTCGCTGCTGGCACACACCAATGCAAGTATCTCCTCTTGCTCTTCGAGTCGGAACCACGGTCATTTATTGGATCCGCTCTCTAGATCGGTGCGCAACTCTGCGCCCGATTGATCCCATACTTCACAATAACACATCCATTGCGCGGGACCTTACCTGGGCCATTCACGAAGCTCGGAGACTCTACTCTTCAGCGGCTGGTATTGGATATGGTAGCGACTATCGCAGCATCTGTCCCCGCTGAGTCTCGCGAACCCCTTGACACAGCGGTGCGTCAAGCCGTAGATGGCTCATATCAGGCAGCGTATTGGGCGGAGGTCACCACGAGCGTTTGCTCAAAATAGGCATTGTCAGGTTCTATGTTGGTTAGTACACAGTGCTCTACATATATATCGATTGGGAGTCATGTCCTGCCTTGCTCTGAGGCTTGAAGCTTGAAGGGCTGTCCATGGAGACTCCGATGACTGGGCTCAACTTCCATAATGATAGCCCGTAACACGGTCCCTCACGCCAAAGGTGACCCGCTCTAGCTCCTCATTTGTCGTGGGGTCGACAAGTGCGCACTCAATTTTGTCGCCTGCAACGACTGGCCCAACGCCTGCAGGTGTTCCAGTGAGCACAAGATCACCCTCCTCCAGCGTCATGATCGATGAGACATGTTGGATCAGCCGAGGGATTCGGAAAATCATGTGTGACGTATTGCCGTTCTGCTTGATTTGTTCGTTGACCTATGTTGGCTTGGAGTTAGACCCTTGTCTCGCTTCAGCCGAAGCAGCGCGACGCACTTTGAGCCATATGTTCAGATTGTGGGGATCTCCAACATTTGATTTCGGTATGTAAGAACTATGCAGGGGGCTTTTTGAGGTCGTGAATCGGGATGATAAACCGGCCTGCGTACCCGACGGGTGTGAATGTGTCGAAACCCTTCACGGCCGACCATGGTAGTCCTTTTTTCTTGACTTCCTCCTGGAGGTTCCTTGCAGTCATGTCAATAGCGAGAGCTAAATGGGATTCACGCCTGTTTCCATAGGTTCCACATGGCTCAGAGCACGCACTGTATCCCGCTATGTGCTCTCCTGCATTCGCCGCGGAGATGTCCCGTCCGCTCTTCCCAATGACGAGACCCAGCTCGACTTGTAAGACTGACGTGAGCCGCTGCAGCGGGAACAGGAGCCTTGCGAAAGCTCACCTTCATGGTGAGCGGAGATTCCTCTTGGGATCTCAATTATACCGCCAGAAGGGAGATAACTGGTCGTCGGCTTGAGGAAGAAGAACGGCTCCTTCGGAATTGCGTTTTTCAGCTCCTTGACGTGGTCCGCGTAGTTACGCCCTATTGCAACTATCTTTGGTTTGGGCCATGATTTCAGTTGGAGGACGGGAGGAGATATAAATCATGTCGTGTACTGACTTTCTTGCCAGTGCGAACGAAAGACGCGACCATCGTTTGTTGAGGTGTGTGCGTGACCCAATCAGCCGTGGCGTCTCTCTCTCTCTCCCGACCCGATAGGCATTCTTCGCCGTCCCAACAACGATGATATCGGTGCGTAACAGAACGACACGTCAGTACGCCTTGCTGACTTGTCCTACTAAGGCATTCTTTATTTTTAACCAGAAGGGCGAAGTGAGCATGGGGTTGTCGCATGGGGTTATCGGAGTGTCGCTTGATTGACGCTTCTCACCCAGTTACTGATCTCTCGACTCTACCGACCAGACGTGAGGTACACGCTCGGCGTTTATGTCTATGGTCCTGGCTTGGTACTCGTGCTGACCACACCTCAGACGTTCGATAGCGGATGTCTTTCGGATACAGGTCATTTCCAGCAGCGATGTCCGTTCTCCTATTGTCACTCTCGGTTCGACTAGTTTCTTCCACGTCAAGGTCAACAACGTCTACGTTGTTGCAGTGACGAAGTACGAGCCTGCATCTTCATCTCAGAACGACCTCACTGACCTCACGACACAGGAACAACGCAAATGCCGCCCTGGTCTTCGAATTTTGCTACCGGGTTATCTCGATATGCAAATCGTACTTTGGGAAAGTCGACGAAGAGTGCGTGAAGAATAATTTTGTGTTGATCTACGAGTTGATCGATGGTAGGTCTCTCCCTGACAATTCCTGATGTTGACTAACTTGTTACAGAAATAAACGACTTTGGCTACCCCCAGAACAGCGAGATTGATACCCTTAAGAGTTATATCACGACCGAGAGCGTCGTGTCCTCTCAGATTGTCGCTGTGCGTCGTTTCGTCTGTGTTGTCCTTCTGACGACCAATGTCCGTGTCTACAAGGAGGAATCTTCAAGGATTACGACCCAAGCAACCGGAGTCACCAGTTGGCGGCGAGCAGAGGTGAAGTACAAGAAGAATGAAGCATTCGTGGACGTTGTAGAGACGGTCAACTTGAGCATGAGCGCCAAAGGTTCGTCGCTGGAAAGTCCAATGTCTCTCGACAGCTCAAGTCGCTCCCACTCTGCAGGTACCGTTTTGCGGGCCGACGTCGACGGTCACATTCAAATGCGCGCGTACTTATCTGGCACACCAGAATGCAAGTTCGGCCTTAACGACAAGCTCGTGATTGACAAGAACGACCGAGGCGCGATCGACGCCGTAGAACTCGATGACTGTCGATTCCATCAATGTGTACGACTAAATGAGTTTGATTCGACCCGAACGATCAGCTTTGTCCCACCAGATGGCGAGTTTGAGCTAATGACGTGAGTGCGGTTCACACTTGGGTCCTCATTTCTGATTGTACCCCCTCCTTCCCTCTGAAGTTATCGAGCAACCTCGAATGTGAAACTACCTCTGCGTGTGATCCCCACCGTCAACGAAGTCGGAACAACGCAAGTCACATATCTCATCATCGTGAAGACGGGTTTCGGAAACAAGCTGTCCGCCACTAACGTGGTTCTTCGCATACCAACACCCCTGAATACAACCAGCGTTGACTGCAAAGTTCAGACGGGGAAAGCGAAATATGTTCCAGAAGAAAATGTCGTGGTGTGGAAGTGAGTATTACGGAACTCCGTTGTTTCCGGCGACTCATGGCCGCCCAGGATCCCACGAATACAAGGCGGACAAGAGCTCTCATTCAATGGGATTGCACAACTTACCAGCACGACGACTCGCCAAGTCTGGGCTCGACCTCCCATAGACGTCGATTTCCAAGTCCTGATGTTTACTTCTTCTGGGCTGATTGTACGGTTTTTGAAAGTGTTCGAAAAAAGTAACTATCATAGTATCAAATGGGTGCGATACCTCACCAAGGCCAGTGGGACGTATCAGATACGGGTGAGCGCACATGATTTTCCCTGAAATGCGACACTGACGTGCTCTGCTCCACCATAGTTTTAGAATATAGATAGTCGTGCTCGTACAGTCTAATCCGTAATTTAGTGCTCCCTGTGGGCGTACTGTTGGGACGGTTAATATGATGGGAACCAAAAGCGACGATTTGTGTCCCCACGCTGTTGACGGCCTTGTCGTGTGCGAGAACGCTTGAAAATGAAGTGTTGGTGACTGGCCCGAATAGGTCGAGTGGAAATTCAGCGACGCGCCCCCGGCGGTCAGCAACGTCATCTCAGTGCCAACGACCTCTTTCGCGCCAATTCTTCTATATCAACCGTTGGTTCATGTTTTGGAGGTACTCAGTCCCAGGTCTTGACAAGAGCTACGCAGCGTTGACTAGAAACCCTCTTGCGTCCAGATTCGGCTTCCACAACGGATCCTCGATAGATGGTCTTCTCGACAAGGAAGATGTGTCGTTGGAAGCAATACTCGACGAAGACGATCTCTTGCAAGAGTGCAAGGCCCAAAACACGCGCCTTATTGACTATTTTCAAAGGTTAGATGTTCTACAACGTTTGCTGTGCTATGTCACAGGACAAATCGAGGGAGAAGACCGGGGCAGATTCAAGTGCGTAGCAGAGCTAATGTCTCGACGTTTGCTTTCTCACGTCTTTCATAAAGGTACCCTTACGTTGCGACCGAGGTCCTCTGCAGTGAAATATGGTCGATCGTCGAGACCTGCTTAAATAACACCGACCAGCTGTTGGTCCCCTTCTGGGAGACCGTGCTGGATTGTACGCCCGAAGACATGAAGACCCGAATGACGATGGCCTCTCAATTTGCCAAAATCAGCGCTGTATTCTTGAGCAAAAAACCCGCCGAGGTGACTGCCGCTTTCCTGCGCCATCCTGTTGCCCATTCGGATACCCGCTGCAGATGCTCAAATTCATCCGAGCACAGCGAGGCATCATCGAACGAATACTCCAACACATTGAGATGCCTTCCTTTTCAGATCTCCTCGTGCGAATAATACAACTAGACGAACAGCCTGCCGGTGCTGGCGTACTCGAAGTATGCCTTCACTCGATTCAGCATCTTTTCCCGCGCGAATCCCACTCACACTGTGCTTACAGTGGTTATCCGATGAGCGCCTGATGACGAGACTCGTCCGGCGCCTTTCTCCGGCTCATTCCCCCGACATGCATGTTGTAGTGGCCGAGCTCATAAAAGGCATCATTTCAATGTCAGCGCCTTCCCCTGCAGCTGGACTTTCGGAAGGTCTTCAGACCGGCCTGGCTTCCAATCGATTCGCTCGGGAACTGGCCAGTCGGGAAAATGTGCAAATTCTCGTGGACCATGCTCTCTATGATTTCAAGGATATCTCACCTGAACCTTCTTGTAACGACAACCTTGAGGACGACGAAGACAACCGCCCGACTACGCCGACATTTCCGAACTATGTTTCTGCTACGTCATCCATTGTCAATTCGATATGCATGGTTATCGAACTCATTCGGCAGAATAATTCGGACTACTTCGAACCATACCTTTTCCACACTTTGCGAAATCGGCTCATCCACGTCCAGGAACAACTTTCCACTCGCGATCCCGAGGAAGGCCGAGTGGCGTTAGAAGGTGCCATGAAAGAAATGGTGGACCGCATTGGCGTTGTCCACTTGGGTCCCTTGCTCGAGATCTTCTGCGACCGCTTGCACCAGCTTCGGCCATACTTGCGAAAACCGCGGTCATCGGTGAGCTGTTCCCTGTCCATCATTTACCCTTCCTCAATCCACACAGGATGGGCCCATCTCCACGACCGTTGGGAGCATAGCGCCTCTGACGTTCGAACGCTACAGGATCTGCGAGCTCTATGCCGAACTTCTCCATTGTTCCAATATGTCTCTGCTCAATCGCTCAGCGGATTATGATTTCCTTTATGATTCGGAGGGTCGCCTGCAGGGAGGACTCTCTTCTCTCGAAGAATTAGCCCAAGTCATTTCTATGGGTTCTGGCGACGAGGATCTTCGTGACAATATGGATGAAGGCGTGGACGAAGCTGAGTCCGCGCTGGAGTTCCCGGTCCACGGTACGCAGCAGGACTCTTCGTCGCTATTGGACTCAGACGAGGATATGAGCGATGAGGACGGCCCGGGCAGTTTTGAAGACGACCCGATGGAAGACATAACTGCGCCCGGCGAACTGAAGTCTGCAGACGGTGGTCCGAAGTCAAAGTCAGGTCTCCATGCACCTTTGCACACCCGCTCTCCAGCAGATACGGGAGCGAGTCCTGTGTCTCCTGGAGAGAGTTTCCTCTCGGGTACAGCTAGCCCAGTCAGCAGCTCACCACCTCGCAGAAAAGGATCGGGCCAAAGTATAGGCTCTGAGGGCTCCACCTTAGGTCGTCGTTCCATCGGATCAAGACATAGTTCGAAACGGTTTACCTTGGGCGATTCATCGCAATCCGGACTCGCCATCCCGGTTGGGGAGCGACTTAAGCACAAGATGCTGGAGGATAACGTCCTGACGACAATATTGGTGGGTGAAACATCATGAGACGTGCCTGATCATGACTTGGCTTTGTAGGACCTATTCTTCGAATTTCCATGGAATAACTTCCTCCACAGCGTTGTATACGACCTTATCCATCAAATTCTTACAGGGCGCATTGACGGAGGAGCCAACCGCCTGCTCGCTATCTCACTCTTTCGAGATGGGAGGCTCATGGAACGAATAGTTGAAGGGCAGAAGCTAAATGACGTCGAAAGGTGGGTGCTCTCGTTGAACAGTTGAAGGCCACTCACATAGATTCTCTAGCACCAAACCGAAAGGTGTTCGGTTGGGGTATATGGGGCATCTCACTCTCATTTCGGAAGACTGTGATCACCGCGCTTGATCGTTTTCCCCCAGATCTGAAGCGAGTCATTGAGGAGTACGCTCCTCAGTCAGCCTGGGACGATTACGTGCGTGGCCGATATAAAGAGACGAGGAAGAAGGATACAAGTTTGCTTGGCGGAGGCAAGCCTGCAGTAATCGCATCCCTAACACGACCCGCTGGCCAGTGGAGGGTGGATGAGGAAGACCCTCGTCCACCCGCGCTCCAGCCTGTCGTCAAGGTCGATCCGCCAGAGACCAAGGGCGAGTTCCGCCGTGCTGACTGATTCGAGGCCAGCTCTAGCAAACACCGCAGACTTTGGTACTGCACTTCATGCTGACGATGACGATGACGACTTCACTACTGCTACACATCCCACTGTGAGTCTATGCAGGTTGCGGGATCGCATCGATCATTTCCTCACTCTGACCTCCATAGTTTGCCCAGTACCTAGCGCGTGAAATGCAGCGACGTGACGAGTATGGTGGGTCGTCTTCTTCGTCCGATGCCTCTGATGAGGAAGACGGGGGATGGCTCGCACAATCTCAATTCGACCTGCGGCCTGAGCACTCGGGAAACAACACAAGAAGGCGACCGGCGAGAGAGCGTCGTCCTCTGAGCGAAGCAGGAGTAGACGTAAGTGCCGTGAACACTGTGTGGTGGATGGCCGCTGACGCCCTGTCGCAGAGCGCCTTCCCACCTCCTCCAGCAGACAGCCCGTTTAATGATCCTTTTTCAACAGAAGACGATGACTGTAAGTGTGATTGGATTATCTTTGGACGGCCTCACCTTATATCTGTTTACTGGTTTGAAGGACGATGGCTTTGGCCCTTTCTCGGACTCAGCAGCTGCTTCACGAAGCGACCCGTTTAACCTCTCGTCGAGCTTTTCCGATGACACACCAGAAGTATCGTTCGATTCTTTCGCGGACTTCGGGGAGTTTCAAAGCGCCGGAGACGGTGAAACTACGCCGACAGCGGGAAGCTGGACATTAACCAGTGGTTCTGGCCATAGCTCTCCAAGCGATCCGGGTGACGGGTCCGGGTCCAGCGATGAGAAGGACACTGAGGCGAAATCAGTCGAGGAGCGTAAACGAGATCTGTGATTTATCCTTAACTGTATAGGTCACCGTTGCACGAGTAGTCTTCCCGTCGTCAGGCACGAAATCAGAGCTAGCTAGTTCACGAGACGTTACACATGACAACAATATTCGCATGTTGTACCCAGGTATCCGGACTGAACCGACTCTTATACCCAATGTACGGAACGTACACGATTGGTGGCTGTAAAAATGTGAAGGTATATAGTCCAGGTATTGGGACCACTCGGACGAGGAGACCACCACCCATCATGCATCATGTGGCGGCCCCCCGAATCCTTGGCTTAGAGAGCTACAGTGTCGAGAGAATGGCGTAGACACGGTTTTGTCATCAAAGCAGTGAGTTTTATTGACTCATATGACCCAGATACTACGTTGTTCCGCTGCGCGCTTGCAAGTGGCTCGTTGCCATGATCCATGATCCACCTACTAGCGTGTGCCACACAAATATTTCCCATATTAGTGGCGACACACCGCAGCGGTCACGGGCTGCGCTCATGTGTGCATGGCACCTCGGCGGGTGGGAACCATCCTAGCAATTCCCCTGGGGTTTGGATTTGTTCGGCTGTGTGGTTGGGTTGCTTTGTCTGCTCGTGGCCAACCTGCCTGTGATCCCACCGAATTCCGGTGATCAGTCTTTTCCACGGCCATGCTCCACATTATACCTGCTGACCACGCAGTATGCGCTGTGCTCCTGTGCCAAATGACTGTGCCGATCGAAGCCACTGTTCACCGAGACGGCCGGAAGGCGCAGAGGAAGTACGAGTCATTTTCTTTTCTTTCCAAACCTTCTAACACCCCGACATATGGTGACCGGTGCGATGATGTGCTTCTCTTCGACAATCCCTCGAAAGGAAAACCTTCCGCCAACATCGGCCAGGATCCAGCGTGTCCCCGGGCGGCCTAGGATCGAGGGGATCGATGAACCATATGGAGCACTCCATCTGCTGCTGCCGTCATTCAACCACAGGCCCACCTCTACCGCTGCCGTCCCTTACGCGCTCCTCTCTTTATCTGGATCCACTTTCCCCCATCTAGATCCTCCTGCCCATCAAGGTTCCAAGCACGCGCAAAGGGTTCGCCTTACACGCCCTGGATGGGGTCGCGCATGTTCCGTGAAGGTCACACTGGCAGGCCGCAATTTGAACGGTCGAAGGACTCATTAACACCAAAAACGGCTTGTGGCGTGGTCTTTTGTCGACCAGACGAAGGTCTGATGGCCCCCGTTGGGCGGCAACTCCTACGGTACCCTCGCCGCCTCGTTTGTGCCGGGACCCCACACGTGCTTTCATTCCAGGCGCCTTCGGCGGTACCCCCTCAGGGCTCGAGGCCTGGACGTCTGCCTGTAGGGATCCACCGGTACTGTGTCGGCATCGCCCCAAAGTCCCAGAAAAGTGCGTACCTCTAGCGAAATCGCTTGATCATCATTCCTTACCACGTGCGGTCATCTTCGCACAGTAACTTAACGGGGGGGGGGCCCATCCCGGCCCATCATGAATGAATGGAAACAGCTTAAGATCGAGGTGTGCCGAGGGTGCAGGAATCGTGCCAAAAGGGTCCCCTCCGTGGAAATATGGGATGGCTTGGACCCTAGGGAGTCGTGCCGAGGGCCAATCACTGGCACCGGCGCGTAAGATATGGTGGTGTTTCCCCCGGCTCCCCTGGGAAGACGGTGTGATTGGAACAGCGGACTCGAGCTGACGCCCATATCCACAGCGGTCATTGGCAGACGTTCTCGGTGCGCATCGCGCGCTGCTCGATCTGATAATAAGCATGCCTAGAACCCAATCGGACGTTAGAGCCGGCAACGTAACAACAAGCCTGCCGCCAGTGCCGTTTGCGTCGAATCGAAAATGAACACTACGATTGCGCACAAGTGCCCGGCGAACTCGATGACGCGATGCGAGCACGCGTCGGGGGATGATCACCTGACTTGCATTTGACCAAATCTCGAACTCGCCTCGTGCTCGCTGCTCTAGCAGAGCAGAGCAGGCTACCTGCGGCCTCGTGGCCAGCACCAGGCGTTGCTTCCCTTTGAACTCTCGATCCTTTGTCTCACTGGCTGCTACGAAAACCCGTGAGTGCACTGTTGCACGTCCGATGCCTTCGCACGTTCCGTCCTGGCCTGTCTCTCGAAAGCGTGCGTGGTCAGTAGTCCCCCTAACTGTCTGACCCTTCCTTAATAAATTGTCTTGTCGTACCATGAGCACTCCCCTTCCGTGAGGCACTCAACGACGCCACCTTCTCTGTTTGATTCGCTTGGGCGCCTTGATGTCCAAGTTGCCGTCGGATGCGCTTAGTGGTCCTGGTCCTCTTTCGATGCTCGCTTAGCGCTGATACCCTTTGCACCGTGATGGGGATGGGTGGTAAAGGGTTACATTATAGCGTGATGGTGTCAATGCCATGCCAATGCCAATGGACGGGTCTCCGCTTGATTAGATCACATAGGCTACGACCAACGAAAGGGACGATCGACCGAGACCGAGACCCGACATTTTAGCAACGCAGAGATTTACATCAGAGATGATTTGTCAGCGGTCGCCCCCGTTTCCCGACATTTTGGTGGCAAACAAAGGGACGGGCGTATCGCGTCTTGTCCCATCCCATTCTAAGAAAGCCTCCGTCAGTTGGAAATTTTGAGAGGTGGATGAAGTTTGTGCCCGAATTTTGCTTCCGTCGGGGCCCCACCCCATCCTTCACTTGTTACTCTGGCTCCTAGCCGGGAACACTATATTCCTGGCCGGGAACACTATATTCCTAGCCGGGGACACTATATTCCACTATATTCCTTAAAAGCAGGGGTTCCACGACTCCTAAAAGACGAAACGCCGTTTGACGACATAGATGGCCCTTCCGTTCCAGGAATGAGATCGTTCGTCAGCCAATTTTTTTTGGTAGGTTTTTCCTTATCTAATGTTGTAAAACACCCGACGGGTCATCCATGATGCGTGCGCATCGTCGTAACTCATCATTTTCATAGGAGGTGGCAGCATCTGACTTGACCTCATGTCACCGTTAGCATCGACTCGGACATAGACATATCCAGCGGCTGCCTTTCCAGCGTTTCGAGTTCGAGGCAACTCATGGACTCGGCTACGACTCGTCCATTTGATTGATCAAAATCAACAGAAAAGATCAATCGAATAGAAGGATGTACCATTTGACGTTATTGGGCAAGCAATCTTTATGATACCTCCTGTCGCAGGCAGACACATCGGACGTGGTTTGTTTCAGCCATGCGAGATTTACTATATTGTCAGTCTTTTTGCTTGCTGCTCACGAACTTCTGGGTCAGCTACAATAATGCAGCGATCACCGAAGCAAACCACCGCGTTTATGCAGAAGTGACGACTCTGATCGGCTACCTATCCAGATCTCAGCGTCAGCGTCATTGTTGCAAAAACCCCCAAACGCGACTTCCGCGCAGTGGTCTGGTCTGCGTCTGCAAGCATCTGGACTGGACTGACGGCTGTCGAATTTCACCCCCAATCAGCCTGACGGATCTTGGGTCTCCTGACTGATTTGCCATCTTTGTTCACGGTCCAACGCCTTTTGTGGAGCCTGCCCAAAGTTCGGCCTTAATCCAGCCAGCCAGGCGACGGCGACGGCGACTAACGTTGCGCAACTGCGTACCACGGCTGCATTTGCTTGGCCAGCAAGAGAGAGGCTCGAGAGCTTAGGGGCACGTCTTGCCCCGATTCGTTGATCTTCGTTCCGTATGACAGCCAACGGGGCAAGTGATGCCACCGCTCAGCCCGGACATGGACATGTCATCAACTTCTTCCGGTGAGTCGTTCGGGCAAGTGTAATCGCCGCGGCGACGTGCACGCACGCACACGTCCTCGCGTGCACCACGCGTCGGTGTCTTTCCCTTGCTTGGCCATCGACGATCCCACCTTTTGACTTGGGGCGGGCCGCCATGCTGTCCGCAAATCCGGAACGCCCTTGCGATTCGGTGGCGGGATTTTTTTTTTTTTTCATTCAATTTATTCTATATTTTTCCCTTTGGCATCGCGGCGTTACGCAGGGTTAGCGCCCAAGGATCGCTTGCTGGGGATGGCGAATCTGCAGGGCTTCGCCGTACACTGCCCCTGTGATGATTCGAACTCATCGGAGCATGCGGTACGGATAAGAGGACTGTGAGCTGAGACCTTTTTCAGGGAAGGCAGGGCTGGCTCTGACCTGCCAGCTGCGGCACTGAGGGTTAGATGAATGAAAGGTCTAGGTGGAACGTGCCATGGATCACACGTCCCACCTCTCGCCTGTGTCGTATTCGCGTCGGAGTGCGTAGTGGAGAAATAATAAAAATATTTACGGTTTTGGTAATTGGATGATGTGTCATGAGACGAGTAGGGCCATCGTATGTCGAAGTATGCCTATGCCCCAGCCCCAGCCTGTGGCAGGACGATGTGGCTTATACATTTTTGAGACCTTCTAGATCCAGGAGGCCTCATTCACAACACGTTGCGGTGTACAGCCGAGGGTGTCAGCAGTGGAGGGTGGGCACCCCTAAAAATGAATGATTGGCAAAAAGGCGGGTCGTTGCTGCGTCCGTCGAACCATTCATTGTGTCAAAGGGTGGAAGTAGATCCAGCCAGAGCGGACCGTGTCACCACCCCCTCCTTCTAGAAAAGAGAGCACAAAGCACGATCTGCGAGAAGCGGGCGCCGTAATGCGTGCAATGCGAGGAAGGCGTGCAAAAGCCAAATAGCGATGACGTGGGCCCGAGCGTGGTACCTTCTGACGTCCTCCGTTCTCAGCACCTGTCCCTGCCGAACAGACGCGCCCGCCCCGCAGCCCCCGAGCCCGATTCCGAATAGGCGGAAGAAAGACGGAAAGGACGCGTGAATCGAGCCCGGGCTGCCTTCCGATCGCCATTTTGAGCTCGAGGGACATGCATGCTATGACATTTATATTTTTATGGCAGGGAAGCGAGGCACACAGTACACTATCGTATCGCTGGCCCTTATCTATATGGAATGGTTCGACAGGGTCTGCTCTGCTCGGCACAAAAGTGCAAGCGAGCCCGACCGGATACGTATACAATCCCCGGATTTGGAACGCTCGAGCAGAAGAAGAACGGTCAAGTGTGGAGGGAGAAGCCACACAAACCGCTTATCTTACGTGGGACGGGGAAAAACACATCCACATATCCACACACCCACATCCACACACACCGCCAATGACGTTGGCGAGGTTACGACCCAAAACGCCATCAAGAGACGTCAAAGGGTCGTCAAAGACGACGATGTTGATTGCTAAGAGATCTGATGATTAAGGCAAGAGTGGCGATGTGGTGTGGCGGTTGGGGTTGCTGAGGTAAGAGGTGGGAAGGCGTCATTGATAATGCCGACTTAGGTAAGCGGACGTGGCATACAGCCGACGAGGTTCGGAGGGAGGCGAGTCGAGTTTGGTTCTCTTGCGTGCGAGTGGCACGGCGAGCCGCCTAGGGGAGGTTCCCTCAAAGAGAGGTTAGTGCCGAGTCGGAGTGCTAGCGATAAGACAAAGGCGTAGATGTTGGGATGAAAGGAATGTTCAATGGCCATTCGGAGTTTGGGGGGTGCGATCGCCGAATGTGGCGAAAAGCAGCGTCGGTGCGATGTGTACGGGGCGCTTTGTCGGGGAGAGAGGAACGAGGCGCGCTAGAAGATGGTAGAGATTGGCGCCTAGTACGAATAGGGATGTGGTAGGTGTCTGACGTGGGAGTGGAGGAGGAAAGATAGCCGGGGGGAGTGTCTGACTGTGTCGGTTGTGGTTGTGGTGTGGTTGTGGATTGGACTGGACTGGATGGGAATCCGGGATGAAAACGGAGGAATGAGGTGAGTCAGAGATGTGAAAAGGCCGAGATGAGATTCACCCCGATTGAAATCAAAATCCAGGAAGTTGGCTCTACACATCTCCCAATGTTGACCGTACCCGTTCGCAAGTGCTATAAATCTGCCCTCCCGAACAAAGCGATCCCCATTCCCCTCGAGTCAACAACCCTACCCGATCCCGCCCGCCATCCATCCAACAACGATGTCCCCATCTTTCCAGTACGATCTCCCCATGCGCGTATCACTGGCCACGACGAACCCCCCAAAGCGTAACTTCTCCCATCGCCGCCAAGCCCAGATGGCAGACGTCTCCCGCATCCTCGACCCCTCCTACCTATCCTCCTCTGCATCCTCCTCCCCCACATCAGTATACGCCGACACCGACGGCAACCTCCACGATCCCGACTATCGCTACTTCCCCGTAGTGGCCGATATCCCTCGTCGCCCCTCATGGGAGCGAGGCGGTCACGACGACGAGTATCAAGAAGAATTTGACGAGCGCGCCCGCGTCCGCAGCGCCTCGCCCCGCGAGCGTCGTCGCGCCCGCCTGGCCCAGGAGCAGTCTCTACCTTACGCCCGCCGTTCCTTCGAGGAGGTCGTCGAGGAGCGCCTCAGCCAGAGCCGCGCTCGTCAAAACGTCCGCTCCAGGAGCCACTCTCCCCATTGCGAGACTCCGCAGGCGGTGGTCGATGAGCCCCGCAGGATGTCTCCGGAGCCCAAGCGGGAGCGATACGTGTCGATGGTGCGCAGGGAGACGCCCGAGTGGACGTGAGTCAGGCTCCCCTTTCGCATCCCTTTCAACTCTCACTCACGCGACGCCGCCATCATCGTCAGTCCCACGTGTGGCCAGCAGTTCCGCCGTCACTGGCAAGCATTCACACTCAGCGTTCGATTTTCGATCTTCCGCGCGCAGAGGAGGATCCGAGGCAGACTTAACGCATGACGTAGAAGACCGCCTCATCACACATCCCTCAACCGACATCGTCTTCTACGACATCGTCTTTTGGTTTCGACCACGGCTTTCGACTGCCGTCCATCCGCGCTGAGGCACAGCGATTACGCCGCAGGCACTAGTCATCAGCTGGTGTATTCTCGCAGCCTTCTTTATGCACAGGTGCTCCGTTCTTTGGCGCCCTCCCTTTCCACATATTCGCAATCCCGACTCTCGTCCATCGTCATCGCCTCCATATGATCTTTGGTTGTCACCTTTGACAGAATACCTGTCACTCCACTTTCCCCTCTCCCCACTCCACTGACTTGCTCATGACATCATGTTTTTCCAACACCAACGCACTTATTTTATTTACAATTGTTTCAGGACTTGTTTTACTTACACGAGTGTGTTGCGGGCATACGAAGTACCCTCTAGCTTGAGTCAACAATGAAACAAATTACTTGAACGTTAGGGCCCTTGGTTGAGGCTTGGGGCCGTGCGCGATCTTGTGTGCCGAACCTGAACGGCCGTTGTTAGCGATTGCCAGAGGCGATTCTGTGATCATGACATGACTTTGTTCGCATCAGATCAGCTGAGCTGTGTAATCACAGGATTCTTTCCCTGACTCGCCTCCTCCGGGCTGCGGTGTTTTTCTGCGCATTCGTCGCTGCACAGCGCTTCGACCCATTCGAATCAGCTGGCCTTGATGCTATTTTCAGTCGCTGGCGCAAAAGGGGCAGTGTCGCATCAACCCCGTGCCTTCCGCAGGTCAGGTAGGCTCATCTGCCAGTGGCTCTGGCTGGCAGTGGGGGGGGGGGACCTGACCCGGACAAGCCGGCGGGGCACAGGGGTTGCGACGGGACGTGGCGGTGCATTATACGGGACTGCCTGTATGGTAATGTATTGTATTGTACCCGTACCCGTGCGAGTGGGACAAGTCAGCTGGCCCTCCCTTAGCCCCCCCTCCCACCCACCTTCCAATGCGCCAGCGCCACCGCAGCACGTTTCCCTCCAGTCCAGCAGTACGCAAAAGCGTGCCCCCCCCCCAACCCCCCCCCTTTTTCCCCTCGAAAAGTTTTTTTTGCCCTTTTCCAGCCGGCCGTGCCGCGTGTGCAATGCACGCGCCCCGAGGGACAGCCTTTGTATGGTAGTAAGACCGACGACAGCGGACGGACGAAAAGACCGCGACTCCGCCCGTCTCGGCTCGGCAACATGGCAAGAGGCCTGTGCGAGGGGCCTGCAAAGCAGCAAAGGTGCGCCCCGGCCGGCACGTGCTTAGGTGGCCGCGTGGGGGGGTGGGGCCGACGGAAGGACGAGTCAGGCCCACAAGGCCGCGAAGCGCGAAGGGAAGGAAAGGGGTGCGTCGTGGTGGGTAGGGGTTGCGTGGCGACCCGGCATCCATCAAAAGAGCCATAAATCCGTTGATAAGCCAAATGATTTCCAAGCCGTCCCGAAACCTAACACCCGTCTTCCATCATCATATCATCCCAGGCGCGCATGATGTTGATGTTGAGCACATGGTCGGGGAGGGGAGGGGAGGGGGGGGGCACAGGACGGGGGATGGCAATGACATTATCACGGTTGCATTGGCAATTCACGATTTCCAACGACGACGACCACGACGAGACACCACCGTATGATCGTCACTCACATGGACTGCGCAGACTGCCCTCGACTGCGCTTTTTTTTTTTTTTTTTTTCCGTCGCTGCGACGGCAAAGAGGTCTTTGGAGGTCGAATTCAACTATCAGCGGCGCCCCGCTGGTTCCTGCGTGTGCGCGTGCGCTTATCCGCGCGCGTGACGGCGGCGGTGGCGGCGGCGGCACAGTCAGGGTCAGGAGGTAACACCACACTGAACCCACCCGCACCTGTGCCACTGTGCCCGTTCATTGCCAAAGTGCCGAGCGCCGAGGTGCGCCCAGCCAGAAGGAAAGGGGGGTGTGCCAACCAAGCTGCCGGGGCTGCTCTCACATCCGTCCATCCGTCCATCTGTCCGCTGCTCTTGCGACGGGCGGCGGTGGTGGCGCGGCGCGGCCGCGCGGTGCCCCTTCCCCACCACCAACGAAACCCCAAAATACGAGAATCATTTGATAGGAAATCATATGGAGCGCAGTGTACTCTACTGCAATCCGACCTCCCGCGCCATCGCGTAAACGGTTTCCCCAAGGCAACGCGCCGTTGGATTAGATGATATCGCAGAGGCCCATCGCAGCAAGCGCCAGTCCCCCCCGACCCATCACGGGTTGCAGGTGCGGCTACGGCTCGATGGAGGGAAGACGATGTTATCGAGGGTCGTGGGGCTAGACCAGGACCAGGGGACTGTTTTAATGATTCGCATGAGAGTGGATGGACGCTTTGGGGTTAGGCTGCGCGCATCTCGCTCTCGGAGTAGGGGGGAATAGGGACACAGACAGAGTGCACCCACAGATCCATCTCGCCCTTGGGCGCCGTGGAGAACTACTGAACATCGGAACAACCCCGCTGTCCTGAACCTGAAACGACAGCGACGCGATACCCAGTACCACCCGTCGACAGCGACGAATCCTCTGCGTGCGCGTCTCTCGCACGTGAATTTGCTAATGATCCGTGCTTCTGTAAAGAATAAAAAAAGCGGGGTTGTTACGGTTTCAATCAAGTGCAAAGAGCCTGGAAAGGACAAATCACGGGCTCGGAGTTGGGTTTGGGGACCACGAACGCTCTTCTCTCTCAGCGTTTCTATATTCTATTTCTGAACGCTCCCCAGATCAATCACGGAGCTCTCGTCACGGTTCACAACTCGCTCGTGCGTGCGGGGCGCCAGGGGCAGCCATGCGGGGCTCCGAAAACCAAAGAGAGGGAAAATCACACTGGGAGGTCTGCGCGGACCAGGGGTTGGTCGTCCGTAGCTGCAAACGCCCGACGGCGGAAAACACGAGGAAGAATGGTGGTGGAGGGGTGCATGGAAGGACTACAACAGCTTCCCTGCAGCGCCAGAGTGAGGAATCGGATTTGGAGGAGTGAACACAACACACATGTCGGACAGCCTCGTCCATCTCAGCGCGCAAAAAAAATAAACATGGGGAGAGATGACGCCCGTTAGATTGAACATATGTCAAATTGCATATACGCGTAGTTTCATGAACACCGTAGATCCACCGAAAGACGCCCACTTAACCGAGTCAGCCGAACCGCGCGTTGGGGTGGCCCCCCGCATTTATCCATGAAAGGAAAAGAGAAAGACAGAAAAAAGGACAGAACTTGGAACATGACTCATGGTGGAGTAAATCCCCATTAAACCCGAACCCCCCCGACTTGGATAGATACGGAAGGTGGAGGCAGCAGGTCGCGAGGTTGGGATTATGGCACCGTGGGGCTTTCCAGTGGAACGCTGCGGTGCCGCGATGGCGCGATAACTAAGGCTTGCGGACGTGCTCCGGACCTTTGTGCCAGCGAGGCGGAAAGGATTCACATATCAGCAAGGCAATGCACTTCAAGCGCTCCCGGGTAATCGGGACTGTACGGATGGAAATGGCAAGTGGGTGTAGGGCGCTTGATTGCAGCTGGTCACATGCCAGCCGGCGAGGACTGAAGTTTCCTCAGAGGGCTATGTGCCAGTTGGGAGTTCATATGAAGCATGTGAGCGAGAAGACAGAACACGGCGAGTGTCGCGAAATGGGAGTGCCCTTTTCCAGAGGAACCGTCCAGACGACCGTCGATGGTAAGGGGTGGTATCCGAGAACGAGATTCTCGCGACTACAGCTCACCCGATGCGTTCAGGTGCACCTGTAGATCCCAGTGGAAAACCCAATTTGTGGCCCGTAACCTCAGAATGCTGGATCGGGACGATTCGGGACGATAGACGATATGCTTTTGCGTTTACGCTCTTGGGGTACTTTTGCCATTCATCCCGCGAAAGAAAGTGAGAACAGTTGAAAAAGATCTGCCCCAGTGAGGCTCGAACTCACGACCTTCCGATATCTTTCACCTGTGAGGGAGAATAACAGTCGGACGCTGTAACCAACTCAGCCATGGGGCATACATTGATCTTAAAAACAAATATGACTACTGTACACTGCTTGCAGGATGTCATCGCATTGAAATGTGATCAAAAAGCAAAGATCAATCATATCACAAGCACAGTACACAGTATGCCCCATACTGATGCTAATACCTCCCAACCACCACAGCGAAGCGGTCGGTTCTGGTTTGACGATGGCTCTGTTCTCATCGGCTTAATGCCAACAGTGTACAAAGTGCACAACTCGATTCTAGATCGACATCCGGCAAAGTTCGCACCATGGGTTCTGGATGCCTCAGACCCCGTCGCTCTCGCGTTATCGAAGGCTATCGGCGATCACACTGTGCCAATTATAGCTATCCCCGGCGAGTTGGGCACCGCGATCGAAGACTTTGAGGTGTTGTTGGCATACTTGTACCATGACCCGTAAGCGCGTTCGTGTCGCTCGCGCCACGAAGCGCATGAGGTGGGAACTAAACGTTGTTACGCAGTTATTCGAGGCCCGCGATCTCGTTCCACCAGCTCGCCTGCATTCTGCGGGCCTCATCTCCTAGGCAACTCGGTTTGACCTCAATCTTTGAGTTCGCCACCCGCGAATTTGCGGATCTTTTCCCCGGAGGGCCTCTCCCCTTTACGCACCGACATAGCTCCGAACATCTCGAAGAAGCACTGGAACTTGCTTTACAATACGGCGTCGAATCGGAGGTGCTCCTGGTCTGATGCGGCACGGCGATGGCATTTACTGACACCACCGGACAGACCAAGAACGCACTCCTTTATACCGTCGCCACCTCAACCAACTTTGATCCAAAGAGCGAGTATGATCCCTCTGGTTCAGAGACTCATCATACATCAAGCGAAGGCGCACCGCATCCCGACCTTTCTCCGCGAACACTACATATCTGTCATCGCTTGCTCGGCTCACTTATCGAAGACTTTACGCCTGTGCTCTTCACAGTCTGTGCAGCATCGCACATGGCATGCACGGACATCATCGCGGACCATTGGATGACTGATGTGATCACTCCTGCACTCGTAGACAGTGGCGTCGGGCGCCCTCTCGAGACCCTGGCTCTTATCGCATCGTTGTCTTGGAGTGAGTGGGGTGTATGTAACGAGTGTGTGGAGAGTAAGAAGGCTGAGTGGAATGATACAGCAAAGGATGTCTGGGAAAAGGTCGGTGGATGGGTAGAAGAGGCTGAGAGGGAAGTTCGAAGCTGAAGTTCCTGTAGGGGAGCTTGTGGGGTATTCCCTGTTGGCCGAGATGTACCCATAGATGTATTATACCAAAGCTGGCCATACATCTCTTCACACAATCCCTTCTTTCCGAAGTCGCGAGATGTGTTCCGTATCGTAACCTAGCTCACTTAGTACCTGCTCGCAAAAGTTGTCATCCATATGAGTAAAGTGTACTTCGTCACGCACCTCCTGAGTGTGCTGGGAAAGCCATGGCGGGGGCCTGTTTACAGGCATCTTCTTCCCGTTGTAAGTGACTGCTGGTCCTACCAGCTTTATCTTTCCAGCGCGCGGATGCTATGCGTATAGCTGAGAAACACTGACTAAAAGGGTATGTTGATCTTTACCTGAACTTCTACAACCACGCCACGTGCAACCGCTTGAGGGTGTCTAAATGTCTGCTGGATGTTATTAATGGGGCCGAATGGCACGCTTAAAACTACTCAGACCAAATCCAGAAGCAAGCTAAATTCACGCTTACCCGAGCCCATTGAAAAGACCGAGCCAGTGATCTAGAGGCTCTTGCAAGAGCGTCTCCGTGATAATCTTCACCAAAAGTTCACGATTCGCAACTCTTGCGCCGTTGGTGCTGAATTTTGGGTCATAGGCCAGCTCGGGTTGACGAAGTATTTCCTCGGCGAAAAGTTTGAACTGAGAAAGGCGTTTGCGTAGAGGCCAGCGAGAGTGTTTACCAGTTATACCTGTCTAGTCATTTCCAGCGCCAATCATGATATAACCATCTTTGCAAGGAAACGCTTGGTAAGGAACGATCGAGGGATGTGCTGTGCCATGTCTGCCAGCCTCCTTTCCTGCAACGAGATAGTTGGACGCGATATTCGCAAGGCCAGCGACCTTATCCTCATGAGGTCAGACATATGCAAATTCTCCGCGTCCAGAATGACACACCTGAGTCTCAAACAAGTTACAGTCAATCCAGACGCCTTTTCCGGTCTTCTCGCGGGAGATCAGAGCAGCCATTATGGCACCGTGGGCATACAACCCAGTAGAAATGTCAGTCACAGCGACGCCAACTTTGGATGGTGGACGGTCGGGTTCCCCGGTTCTGCGAACACGGGGTCAGTACCTTAGGACATTCAAGATGCTTAATTAAGAGGGGCGTGCGGCGTTGTACCGACATGTGCATAAGTCCTGCCTCGCCCTCAATTCACGACATCGTAACCTGCCGCTGTTCGAAAAGGTCCTGTTTGTCCATACCCTGAGATGACGGGTCAACGGAGAGGTGTGGGTACATGGGGAGCAACGTGCCGGTGATGGACGTGTAGATCAACCTGTCATTGATAGAGCAACAATCCGGATAACCGAGACCCATGGAGTCCAATTTCCCGGGAATGAAGTTCTCTACCAATACATCTGCTTTCGCGATAAGCTGACGGAGGAATTTCCAGGCCCTTTGGTTTCTTGAATGTTCACGGTGATAGAGCGCTTGTTTCGGTTCACGGCGAGGAAGTATGCCGACTCGGGAGGAAGATGGGCGGAGTCTTTTGGCACGTCCTCAGACAAGGGAGCAGCTGGCGGACTCCACGACCCTGTTCGCTTGTGAGCATTCCAGAGCAGAGGAAAAGAAAGTCTACATACGAGTGTCGTCGCCGTGCTTTACCTCCTCGACCTTTATAACGTCCGCTCCAAGGTCCGCAAGCAGCATCGTTGCAGTTGGGCCTGCGAGAACACGGGTCAGGTCGAGAACACGGATTCCCTGCAACGGCGGTTCGATTCCTTGACCATGTCCAGACGGGAATAAGGAAGAAATGAACCTAAGATGTGAGGAAAGCTCGCGAGACGGTATGCGACGAATGCGACTGAGGGCCATTCCCGCTCGGGCCGATGCGTTGGGACACGCTCCATCATCGGGTGACGCCCTGCGCTGCTTGCAAGCCGCCAACTCACCATCCCCCCCGCCGTAGTGATACCCCCTCATCCCTTTCCTTTTTCATGAAACCCTACTAAGTTATCATGGCCAACCCCACAAACCATTCTTTGACAGAACTTACCGATCTATTACCGTCTGCACCTTATCGCCTCGCATACACGCTCCCACTCTTCGCTCTATCCGCCCTTCTCACTTTCGCAGGTGCATTCCTCACTCTTGACCGCACTCGTTCTTTCCGGCCCCGTAGCGGCCCTCTCCATGTACCCGGGTCTTTCAACCTCATGAAAAAGCCGAGACGCTTTCGCTTCTGCTTGCAGGGTGGTCTTGGAGGTCTGGCCATCGGGTACTCTTTTGGTCGTATGTATATCTGCGTTCTGCGTCGTAAAAGTCGCTGAGGATAGAATGTCCCAGTACATCTGTCGACATTTCTTGCACTGGTTGTCCCCAACGAAACGACGTCTGCACCATTGAGTCCAAGGGCTTTCTTGGCTGTCTGGGTGTTAACTTCCATTATTTTCGCCACGTTTTCCGGTCTTCTCGAACATGCCGCTTTCGCAATCACGGGTATCACTGGCGGGTAAGTCTATCGGACTTGACCTCCATAGTTATCTCATCTCATGTCTTCTCTACTAGAACATCCTTGGCACTTGCCCTGTCTGTCTCGATCCATCCCAGTCTTTTGACACGACGTATCTTCCTTGCACTCCTGGTTTCTATCTCCTGTATCTTGACGATGGCACCGTTTGTCCGCACCCAACGTCCTTCGATTCGCCTGACCGCATCTGCATCTGGCACGTTCGGTCTGATCTTGTGCACTTCCCTCCTTACACACGTCCAACCCTGGTCAAATGTCTGGGAGCGCTTATGGATAGAGGATGGAAATGGGTGGGGTACTGGGAAGGAGCGAGGCCTCAGTGCTGGGTATTGGCTCATCCTCATAGCCGGCTGTACAGTAGATTGGGCTCTTAAGAAGTTTTGTGGAGGAAACCCCGACGAGGTATGCATCGCGTCGCTACAACCAGATCAACCTTACTGAAATGTTGTAGGAATGGGACACGTGCCTCGCCGAATACGCCTCTTCGCTTCCCATTTCCCGTAACCGTGCGGGTATCTTCCGAGCACTACTCTTACAATGCTTGGGATCGACTCTTTCCATGGATGCGTAGATCAAAGGAACCCAACGCATCTGACTACGAGATCTTTCCGGAGAACAAAGACCTCTCTCCACGCCTGTCTTGTGATTATCATCAAAGCTCCTCGCGGTCAGCGGACCAGACCGTTCTCATACTTGATAAGTCGCCTCATCTCATGAAGCAAACTCAAACCCCTCTCGCTGGCTTGCGTGGCTTGAGAAGTGCAGGTGATCACGGCTACCGCAAACGCGAGGCGGTCAAGTTCGGCGTTATGAATCCGGACGATCTCAGCTCAGATGAAGACGATCCGTTGTCTACCCCGCCGCGGCTGCCGCGTCGCACCTCGACACTCTCTAGCGCGACGCTAACTAATGGATCCAACACGGTCTCGCATGGCGTTTCCTCAATGAGAGAAGACCAGGAAAAGGTGGCACCCGCGAAGCCCGCCGAATTGCGAGGCAAGGATGACGGTGCACCAGAGTGCTCCGATCACGAGGAGGATGTGACCAATGCACGAATGCAGACAGGAGAACCTCGCGATTCGCCCGGTTGGAGGCTACAATTTCTCACACGGCACGACTCAAAAATCGTGCCGCCCGTTGGCAGGGTACCGATGACGCCGTCGCTCATTCACGCGGTGGATCGCATCGCGGCTGCTCAGGCTCAGGCCTACCGCTCTTCTCCCGGTTCGGAATGGGAATCCTCGGCGGCCACTCCCGATGGGCAAACGGAGAGCGTTTTGGCCAGGAAACAACGATGGGAGGCGTTCTGGCGCGACGTGACTGCCAAAGCAGCATAGAGCAGAAACCCACGATGACTTGTTCTAGTTTTTACGACTTAAGGCACGACTTGTGACGACCACTGATGACCTATGATCCATGACGCCTCCATCTGTTGTTTGTCTTAATAGCTGTAGGCAGTATCTGATTTTTTTTCTTTCCTCATGTTCGAAACTGGGGGGCTCGAGACACTGCTTGATTACCACTATCATGAGGGTGCAAAGGTTTCAGTTCGGGCCTAACTGCCAGAGTGATCGGATGACACACACTACCATATCACAATGGCCTCCTTCAAGATATCCCAACCACAGTCGCACGCAAAACGCTGAGGTGAGTGGTTATATTATATTCTTTGTTCGCGCGTCGTAGATTATCTTATCGTGAATACATACTCATAGCAAAACGCTGCGCTGAGATTATCTTATCTGAGCTCATACGCGTGCGCAAACAACTGTGCTGTCTTGCACAATTGTTTAGCCTATAATCTATTTGATTTTACTATAGTAAAGACCATCATTCATCCACTGATCAATCCTCTCCCTTAGCAGAAGCAGTCAACGGGGATGTTCTATTGCAACAGAAACCCACAAGCCAACGCAAAGATTTTCTGAAATGGTGATGTTCCAGGTCTGCTGGTAATCGTTTTCTAATACGTGCCAATCCAATTGTTCTCGTGGCTCATATGGCCCTCACAACCACTTCATGTGTAAGTAGGTCGTGAGCAGCCTTTTCCGAGTTCATCCCCACCTCTTGGCCAAGAACTCGCTCCTTTTCCGTCACTTACAGCCAAGCCTGATGGCCTGTATCTATTTTTGAGATGCACTCCTCAAGTGTTTTGATGACCTGTATAATAGGCTTTACCCCAATTCCATCAGCAAGATCAAGTGCCTTGTTGTTACAGGCCTTATAGGGGCCAGGTCCAATGTTAAAAATTTGCATTCACTTGAAATCCAAATTAGCGGTGACTAGATGCGCTCCATAGCACATGTATATATCTGTACAAAAGCTACTATTTCACTGCAATGGCCCATTCTGCAACTGATTTCTGGCATTCTTCCTGGTGTTTGATTGGCACTAGGGTGTGACACAGGTAACCCATGGGTATATTTTGCTGTACCCATACCCATACCTATGAACACTGTACCAGTTGTGTACTTTTAGTGGTGGGTTAAATGATCAAGAATTACTATAAAAGGCAATTGGGTCAGCAAGAGAATCAGGGCTTCAATCACATGTGTAAATGACACCAAAGTATTTTCTTAATCACTTATTCAATCACTTATTTATTAGGTATCTGGCAAATAAATTACAATTCAAATAAAGATTTTCTATTGTAAGGATCAGCAGAAGATGAGGCCACTAGGATAGGTGGTTGTGCGAGTCTGAAGGGACCTGGGCAAGGGAGGCAGTGGCATCTGAGGGAGGGGGGTTCTGAGGGGGGTTCCAAGGGAGGGGGGTTTGAGATGACAGTTCCCTGAGGGCATGTGTGTGCACATTCATGGTGGCAGATGTTAGGACTCTTCGAACCACTAATAATGACATTTGGTCTCTGCAACGCCCCAGCGGCTTGGCATGCTTGCCTGACCATTTGCCCCCAGTGTACAGATCATTGTGAACCCAGTGGCACTTTCCCTTAGCGATGCCAATGCTTTGTGCTGTCAGTCCCTGTGTGACAGGGACACTGGTCCATTGTTTTGGGCCCTGTTTGACACCCATATGCTTGGCTGTCTCTGTCCATGTATGCTGATTGGGTGCAATGACCTCCTTATCAGGTAAGACCTTGTAACCTTGAATTATATTAATTGTGGTGTAGTGAGTCTGGGGATGCGTGGGTGTGTTCATGGTACAGACCAGTCCAAGGTAAGAGAGAGGAGAGGGGGAGAGAGTGGAGCAAGTGGTCTGCATGACTGGTGATGCTTCTTGTTTTTCACAGACAGAGAGGAGTGTCTAGGTGGCCAGACTATAAAGAGGGGATGCATGAAAATGATGCAAGGGTCCTGCTGGACCAACAATTTTTTAAAATCAGGGCAACCCAATCATCTTCCACCAAACCCATTGGAGACTTCAAACTTAGAAAACAACTACACTCCAGTAAGGAGTATGACCCAGAGGTTAAAGCAGCATTGGATGTCACTGATTGGGGGTGGTGTTGCTGACAAATTGTTTCACATGTGAGACATGTGCACAGAGTCAAGCAAGAATGAGAGTCCTCATGAGAATTGGGGAACTCAGTGACAACAATGCCAAGGCAGTTGTGTACCACAGAGAGGAAACTCAAAAGATAAGTCTTTGCATTCAAAGACTTGAGGATATGAGAGACTTTCTGAGGCGTTTGCTTCTCTGCAAGCCTACAGTCCTGAAGCTATAACCAGTGATATTTCACAGGAGAACAAGCTTAAGGCTTGTTCTTGCTAATTGGCAGTCTTATATACATAGTGAACACTATATCAAATGGTGTCTTTAAGGGAATGGTGAGGTGATCGAGACAAGAACATGCCAGAACCTGACAGAATACATGAGTCTGTAAGACGAGTCATTAAACATGAGTTGGAGATGAGGTCCGTCCAGGTAGGCTAGCCCAGTTGCCAGTCCAGTCCGAAGTACCGGTTCTGTAACATTGGAAACCATCTTAACAAATGGCCCACAACAACTAACAAAAGGCCTTCAAGATTGGAACCTAGAAGATGAACTAATCCTCTTTAAAGGAAAGGTCTATGTTCCAAAGTCAGAATCACTGCAATGAACAATTCTCAAAATGTACCATGATTCCCTAGCCATGGGCCACCCAGGCCAATGGAAGACATATGAACTAATAAGTCACAACTACTGGTGGCCAGGAATGCTAACCTTTGTAAAAAACTATGTGGATGGGTGCGCAGAGTGCCAAAGCACAATGAATTGCCCAGCAACAATGGTACCACTAATTCCCATCACCCTGACAGGCAAGATCTGGGACAGTATCATGATGGACTTCATTGTGGACCTCCCCCTATCACAAGGATATGACAGCTTGCTAGTGGTGGTCAACCACTTCAGCAAGCCCATTATCATCACCCCATGCCACAAGACCATTACTGCAGAGGATACTGCCTCCCTAATCATGAATAATGTGTGGAGATGTGTAGGACTTCTGTCCCAAATTATTTCTGATCAGGGCCCCCAGTTTGCAGTGAAAGTAACTCAAGAATTATTGAATGTCAAGTCCTCCCTCAGCACAGCATACCACCCCCAGACCAATTGCAAAACAGAAAGGGTCAATCAAGAATTAGAACAACACCTAAGAATCTTCTGTAACCACCAACAAAATAACTGGGCAGAACTAGTACCCTTCATGGAGTTTGCCCATAATGTGTGCACTCATAGTGCCATCCACAAATTCCCCTTCAAAATATGGTATGGCTTTAACCCAGTGTTTGCCCCACCCATTGGTTTTACCACCAAATTCCCATCAGTCCAAGAGTGACTGCAATGGTTGGACCAGCTCCAAGACAAAGTCACAGCGTCACTTTGACATGCAACAGCCTTAATGAGGCAATCAAGTGAACACAACCCAATGTTCAAGTTCAAAGAAGGTGACCTAGTCTGGCTAGAAGCTACCAATCTAAAGACCACACACCCTAAGGCAAAACTAGCCCCTAGACAGCACAGGCCTTTTGAAGTTGTCACTGCATACCTAGTCAATGTACAACTGGAGCTACCCAAGACACAGAAGATCCACCCCATTTTCCATAACTCTTTAATCAAGCCATACAAAGAGACCATAGCCCATGGTCACAATTTCAAGCATCCACCCCCTATCCTCACAGAGGGAGAGGAACAATACGAGGTGGACAAAGTCCTTGCCTCAAGATGCTCCCTGAACTGTAAAGGCATTCAATACCTAGTACAGTGGAAGGGTTACCCAACAGCAGAGAACACTTGGGAACCTGCATCCCATTTAACCAAAGCCAATGAAACTGTCAAGGAGTTTCACCAACAGAACCCAACTATGCCCAAACCATTTAAACTAGTTGCAGGAGCAACTAAGTCATAAAGAGGGGACAAATGTCATGAATGCTCTCAAAGGGTCTGCTCCATTAATGGGACTTCACAGGGACTTAATGAGACATGCATATGACTATTAACCAGCAAGACAACAAGTGCCAGGATTGACTCCAGCTATATCTCACATAGTAGTCCATTACAGAGGATTGAACCCAAGACCCTTGATACTAAAGCCAGCTACAGACTTTAGTAGAAAGGGGACTGACTAAACAACAAGCATTATATACTTACAAGACAATGGTGCCAAGTTTGGCTCCAAGTCACCTTGTAAGATAGCCCCACTGCCAGGATTGAACCCAGGACCTCTAACCAACCAGACCAAGTGCTCATGGCCACTGAGCTACTCAGCCTTTACTACTATAAAGTGGTTCAACCCTTATAACCACTTAACACACAAAATGAAAACCTGACCTGGACACTCCCAAAATAGAAAATCACATGCCTTGGTCTCTGAAGAAGAGCTAACAAGGTTTACTGACTATATTAGTAAACACAAAGAACAGCAAATAGCCATATAGTTCCCACAAGTCCTATATGACGATCACATGGGTTCTAAGAACCATTACTCATCACCAAAGGCCTACTTACTCAGCAGGTGACTAAGCATGACTGAGCATGCTTACCAAGCCCCCTAGATGTCTTACTCATCAAGCTATTGTGCTTGATAACAAGGTTACAACTCATTCCTTTTGCAGTAGTTCTCTTATAGTATATAAGTGCTCAATAAAGTACTGGACAGTCTCCAGACTGTCCATTTGATTTGTGGCACTCTATTGCCAAGGGTACTCCTTTCAGACCACCCTATCTAGCATGCCCTGGCTCTCTCTCTTTGTGATCATCTCTCACAGCTGATACCAGTCCCTCTCTGGTACCTGCTACTCATTTGGACTGTACTCTTCTCCAACTTCATCTTGGAACTCAGTTGACTCATCTCCAAGCTCTTACCTCGCTCTTGAACAGGATTGTTCAACAGTGAGTCCTCCACAAATACCCCCCTCACTCCAGCACACATGACCAAAGCACAGCATCATCAACTTCAGAAGCATCAACATGTCTGCAAACATTGCGGCATCAAGGGTCATTGGAACAAGGACTGCAACAAACCCCACACCTATTGCAATGGTCAGACAGAGTGTATCCTGAGGAGAACTCACAGGAATTACAGAGGGTACTGCCCCAAGATGGAGGCCCAGCCCCAGAACACTTGGCTAGAGGGCAAAGGTAACAATTTCCATGAGTTGGGACCTGAAACTGATTAGTTCAGAGAACTAAGCATGAGGAGGGCATGATGTTGTAATCTACCCCTCTTCTGGTTCATTGGTTACCTTTGATCCCTTATGCTAATTTTACACTCTACCCTCATCTCCTTGGTTACTGCTTCATCCCTTGATTGTGATAGTCCCTTATTGTTTGACTTGTCATGTTTCACCTATTGTTTGATTCTTTTCTGCCATTGGTTCACATTTATCTACTGTTCTGCATATAGTGCTGTACAGTCTCACCACTTACAGTATTTAAGTGCCTGTAGAAGCTGAGGAATGCCCCAAGCTTAGCTTTGTCCCATTGCCTGTCTCATCCCTTGCCCTGTATCCTCTCTCAATCACAAGTCACTTGTGCTGGCCTATACTCTGCTTGACTTGAGTTCACATTAGGGAACCCTTGTGTTCCTCTTCCTCCTCTGCCTCTCTCTCATCATCCTCCTCTTCTGTGAAGTAATCAGAAGACCAACTCTGTCTGCAGACTAGTCATTGCTTGACTTAGTCCTGAGACACTAAACCCTTGATCCAGTCTCTTCAAGCCAGCCCCCATTGAACCACTGAACCAAGTCACAGGGACTTGGCCCTATGGAATTGAGCTAACACTCCAATGGCTGTGATGCCATCACACAAGAGCATCCTTGGTCATGATCCAATGAGGAGCAGCCACAAGCACAAGGCTCAAGATAGCACTGCAGCAAAGGAACCTGAAACATCCAACAAAATGCATAGAGGACTATTTCCACCTTCTGGACCTTCATCTTCCAGGCATAGCTTTTTGTCAAGACACATACTGCTGATCACTTAGGACTCAGGAGCAGGTGGATGAAGGGATTGGACAAGGTGGTGAATGTTGACAATGATATTGCCAATGAGGACAAGCCAAATTAGCAGTAGATACCAGAGAGGGACTGGCAGGAGTGTTTGGAGACAGAGGCAAAGATGAGTGGCCAATGTGGGATCTCTTGAAACAAGGCAGTTGTAGAGGAGTACCTTGGGAGACAAGGGGACTGTAAACAAAGCAGTCACTGAGGAGTACTTTGGAAAGAGAGTATCACAAATGGACAGTCTGACAACTGCCATGCTGCATTGGGGCTTATATACTGTGTACAGGTAGTGCTGTCACGGCTTGGTCCGGTCCAGCTAGGGATGTGCCCGGCCCGGCCTCAGGCCGTGAGCCGGGCCAAGCCAGGCCGAAATAGGCCGGGCCGAGCCGGGCCAAAGTGACGGCTTCGTGACGGCTTTGGCCCGGCCTGTGATTTGAAAAGCCAAAGCCGGGCCGTCAAGCCCCGGCTTTGATCATTTGGGTAATCATCAAACTTTAATTTATCAATTTGACACACCATTGTTCCCTTGTCGTTTTTCATCGTCGTATCTGTGCTTCCCTCTCAACCTTCCTTTTTGCTTGAGTCAAGTACATGTACAATGTAAACCTTGGTGGCCTATATGTCAATGTGCAATGCTCAGTCGCATTGGTTGCTCGTAATCCCTTTCCTCAGTCTTAGATCACTTCGTCCCGCAGCGTACCATGTTGTACACTGGACTTCACTCATTCCACATGTATAATCAATGCTCTTACTATGCCTCATCATGCTCTCCAGAACATAACGACTCCGTAATATATTTGATATTTAAATACAAAAGTGCTATTCTAAAGTCCTCCTACTGCGAATCCGCGAGCGCGAGGCGATGCGGCGATGATGTCGGGGGCGAGACGCTATGGGCAGCGAGCCCTCGAATAGGGCGGCAATGACGATGGGCGAGGCGCTGTGGGCAGCGAGCCCTCAGGTAAGGCGATGGTGACGATGTCGAACGCGTCATACGGGTCCATGCGTAGACGTGTGGCGAACGCGAGGACGATGCTTGAGGGACGGTCTTGGGAGGGCGCGAGGCGCAGCCGGACGGCGATGGCGTCGTGCCGTAGGTCAAAGTGTGGAGAGGAGCCGTGCTCCGACTTGAAGACCGAAGGGATGAAGGCATTGAGCGGCAAGGCGAGTGACGTCGACGGCGATCGAATTGAGCCGTTGTCGTAGTCTGCTGACATGGAGTGGGCAATGCGGTGGGGATGACGTCGAGAGTGGGAACGCGAGGAAAGGAGAGTGAGGTGAAAGGAATGACGATAGTTGGAAGGAGGGATGTGAGTGGGATGCAAGACGAAGGGAAAGTGAACGCATGGCGCGCAAGGCCTGGTACAAGTCATGTGGCCAGCAGGCTCACATACAAAAATCTTACTACAAAAGCCGTGGCCTAGGCCGGGCCAAGCCGGAGCCAAGCCGGGGTTGACGGCTTTGGCCCGGCCTGGGGTTTTAGAAAGCCAAAGCCGCCTCGGGCCGAGCCAAAGCCGGGGCTTTCAGGCCAAGCCGGGCCGGAAAAACCCTAGGTCCAGCTCAGTTCAGCTCAGCAATGGCTTGGCCAGATTGGGTGAGCCAGACCAAGCCAAGCCTGGCTTGTGGCTTGAGCCAATTCAAGCCACCCCATTTGGGCCATGTCTACTTTTGGATCTACTTTCCATTTTGAGAACATCAAACACCTTTGTTGCCACTTGCCAGTCATGAGTCTTACTTGAGCATGCAGCCATGGCTTGTAGTTTTTGAGAGCCATCCCATTTGGGCCATTTCTACTTTTGGCTCTGCTCGTCTTGTTGCTTCTTGCTTCATCACTTCCCCTTCGCCCTCGCCTCTCTGTCTCTCCCTTATCTCCCCTTCCTCCCAACTCTACCATTCACCTGTCACCTGGCCTCGAACTTTTACATCTATGCCATGCTTCAACTGTCTTGCACCTGCCTCAACAACCATGCATTCGCCAACTGTGCCATACACGAGGGCTCACAGCCCTCAATGCCTCACATTTCGCTCCTCACCATGTCCTACTGGATCTAGGGAGAAGTAGTAGGCTCCCATCCTTTGTACCTGCCTCTGTATCTAAACACCTTGCGTATTCTCCTCTCGAAACGATTCTGCCTTAACTCTGTTATTATTGGTAATATCATAATCAAATGTTCATCTACATCGTTGCGCCGATGCAGTGCAGCTTTCCGCGAGCCAGGAGCGGCTTGAACAGGTTGGCGGCGTCCATGCCACCGCCTTCGGATCCGCGGCCAGCCATGATGAGGTGGAGCTCATCGATGAAGAGTATGACGCTGGGACCGCCGTCGGCGGCAGCCTTCTCCCCTTCGTTCAAGACGGATTTGATGCACTCCTCGTATTCGCCTTTGTACTTGGCACCAGCCATGAACGCGCCCATGTCGAGGGAGAAGACGCGAGAAATGAGAGAAGTAGGGACGTCGCGGTTGACAATGCGCTGCGCGAGTCCTTCGGCGATGGAGGTTTTGCCAACGCCTAGTTCGCCGATGAGAATGCGTCATGGTATGGCCAGACGCTGCTGCTGTTGATGTTGTTGTTGCGTTGCTGTAGCTGCAGTGGCGTTGGCTTCATAGCGTTGAGGGGTGAGCTTAAAAGGAGGCAGCATCGAGGTTTTGGGGACGGAGTGAGTGGTGGGCAGCGAGCCTTGATTGCATGTTGTTCTTGCTCTCGTTTCTCAGCCGCGGCGTCATGGTCTTCTCCAACCGAGGTGGCAGTGGCACACCTGGACAATGGCGCGCAAGTGGGTGAGGTGAGGCGAAAGGTTGCATGCTGCATGCTTCCTGAGCTGGTGGCATGTCTTGGGCATTGACAAACTTCTGGTGGCAGCAATTGTTCCAGTTGAGGCAGTAGCGTGCTTTCGTTCTCAGGGTGTTCTTCTGGGCAAAGCCCGAACAAGCGGAGGACGCAATCGAGCGATCGGAGACAAAAGGCCAACTGCAGCAACAGCCCTCGCCCGCAGAGCTATCAGAGTCAAGCGACGATGGGAGTGGGGATGTATACATTGACAATCCTGATCGTCTCGAGGGCGCAACTGGGACTGCGCACAAACGCAAGGTGTGTCATCGCCCATCGCTGTCCTGGTGTTACCACATGCACATCACGCATTCTGGACAGCGCGCAAATAATCGGCCCATCGCCGTCCCTCTGTCCTCCGACTCTGATGAAGACGTCGAGAATGAAAAGGCGACAGCGACGGGAGCGCATCCTCGTCAGTCGAACGTCACCTTGACAAAGTCACCATATCCACCTCTCCTCAACCGGGCCCACTCAAGCGCAGGCAGTACACCAGCACCTCGGGTGTCCCGACATCACCTTCCACTGCAAAGAGCAAGCGTGCCGAGTCATCGTCTACTGTAACAGAGGATGCTGCGCGCAAATATTGCCTCGGAAAGTTCACCAAGATGTTCACAGGCATATTCATGCAGTATCCCCACATCCAGCTGGAATGCAACGCAGGGGAATCCAGGGATCAAAACAAGGCAATGGTAGAAAGAAAGCCCGAGGAGCTGACTGAAGTCGAGAAGACCTAAGTTTGAGAGCGCGCCACCGCCGCCACGGCATTTGCAACCCATGTCGAGAAAGCGGTATTCGATACGTATTCGGAGCCAGATAGACTTGGAAATCCAGGCACAGGCATCAAGTACAAGTGCGTTTCTCGGTTGCCCTTATGCACGCACGTTCTGATCACGATGTACAGAGAGCGTTTCCGCACATTCACCTTCAATTTTCAGCAATCCGTCCACGTGGCACTGCACAAGCGCATCTCCTCCAGACAAGTCACTCCCAAAACGCTCTCCACGATGTCCTCGACCGACCTGGCGTCGCTGGAACAACAGCAGTCAATGAAGCAAGCCGATCAGGAGGCTCTTGAGCAGTTCATCTTGATCAAAAAGGCTGTCCCACTCTCCAAGATCACCCACAAGGGCCTGCAGGACATTGAGGACGTGAATGAAGACTCGATCATTGCCAAGCAGCGTGACGTGAAATCGAGATGGCCGAGCAGGAGCGCGAGCGCGAGCATCTTGCCAGGCTGCGCACCGTTCCAGCCCCTGGCGCACTCGCACTCAAACCCACCTTCTGTTGTCCCCTCTTCCACCTCTGGTGTTCCCCCAGTCTCTTGGGGTGCACCGCCACCGGTACCGCCCATGCAAGCATCCCATTTTACGCACGCAGTGGACCCAGAACTCAACTTGGGTGACTTTATCCCATATGGATGACGAGCCACCAGAGTCTGCTCCTTGTTCCGCAGATTCTAGTCATCCAGGGTCGGACTTGCCCACATCTGTCGGTGAGTTGTCGGCAGCTCGCACGGGGACAGCACAGCAGGGACAGTCGACACCGATTACTGGGATCTCGCCATTCGCCCAGAGCAAACTGGATATGCCGCCGCACGCATCGTTTGATCTGAATACATTGTGGTTGGGTGGGTGAGGCGGCGTGATGGTGGGTGGCGAAAACAATAGCACAGTGGAGTTGGAAGGGGTAGGCGGTGGCAGTGGGTCAGAGAGTGGCAGAACAGGCGTAGTTGGTGAGTGTGAGTCCGTAGACACAGGTGTGGGAGGTGGTGGGTCAAGCAGGGGTAGAGGTGATGCAGGACCGATGCAGGCGTAAGCGGCAAGAGGCTGAGAGGCGCAGGGGGCACTGAGATGGCAGCGGCAAAGGGAAAGCCCCATGCACGATCGACGGTTGCACCAAGTGCACCGGTCGATGTCATACGCGCCCATCGCACGCGAAATGAGAGCACTTGACTTTCGACTAGGCATCGAGGGTTAGCACGAAGGTCATGGAACTTGTTGACCTTCACGCCCGTCTCAAACCGGAAGATCCCTTCCATGTGGGACAGTGGGTGGCTGTCGCCCTGAAGGAGCCAAAAGCTGAACAGCTTGTCGTTAAGACTGAGAGATGTGGTGTAAATGAGGGACAAAGGTGAACATATTGGCGAGACGAACCTGATAGCACCGCCAAGAGGAACGATGGACACAAGGCGGTCGAATGCGCTCCATGATTTAGTATACATATCCCTGACGAGGGCACGTGAAATGTCTGCATTTCTAAGAGTGATGTGAGGTGATATGGACGAGCCATGGATCAAAGGCATACCTGCTTGTCAGCATGCCGATAAATTTCCGCCTCTCACTTGGATCTTGGACAGGATGTGGGAGCACACTGTAAAGCTGGCTGGGAAGGTAGTGGGGGGCACTCGTAAGAAGAAAATGGATTATCATTGATTTGGGTGATTTGGTATGTTACCACTACCCTGGGACGTTGTGATGTAATCACATTTTTTTTTTTTGGATAGTGCTTTATTAGGTAGTTACGGGTACAGGCTACCTTAATAAGTGTGAGATAGCGGGAGAAAATAAATTCAGCCCTATCTGACTCACTGTAGCCGGTGCGGGGACCAGATGTGAGGGGTGAAATGCATTTACGCACGCCCCCCAGGGTTGCCGGTATGGGGGCAGTGTGGGACTCAGGATACGCTGTTAGATGGCCAAACTTACCATAGCCTCCTACCCACTAAAACCTCACAGGTTGAAGATCCAATCATTCGGGAGGTCCATTGTTATCTAAGGACGTGTTCCCAGGTGTCTCTCACTAGCTCAAAGGTCCTTTGATTTGTGTTGCGGTGATTTTGTTGTTGGTGAGCCTCATGTTGATGGCATGAAGCCACCTTGTGTGGGTTTCAATCTTGGATTACTCGTTCGCACCTCATGACCCAGATTAGCTGTGTGGCCTCTGAGATTAATATTTGGAGGAGGCAAGTGGCTCCTTTCAGGTTGCGTCCATGGTGGTTCTTGTCATGGTATGGTTCATCATTTTGGTTGGGGAGGGTGAGGCATCAACAGCCTAGTATGGTGCCTAGATGATGTTGGGCCTTAGTTGTGGCGCATGTGGCCACATCTCTCTTGCTAGGGACCAGATGGTCCTGTCAAGACTCACTGTTGAACTATCCAGTTCAAGAGCGAGGGGTAAGCTCAGAGACGAGTCAATAGACATCCAAGACGGCGTGGGCAAGGAGTAGAGTCCAGAGTAGTAACAGATACCAGAGAGGTACTGTCACTGTGAGAGTTGAACAATCACACAGAGAGGAGGCCAGGATAGTCACAAGGGGACAGTCCTTAAAGGAGTATCCCAGGAATAGAGAGTGCCATAAACAAATGGACAGTCTGAGGACTGTCCGCTACTTTATTGAGCGCTTATATACTACAAGAGAACTGCTAAATAGAGAACAAGTCATAACCTTGTTATCAAGCACAATAGAGTGCTGAGTAAGAAGTTGGAGTGCACTTACTGAGCATGCTCAGTCATGCTCAGTAAGCTGCTGAGTAAGAAGGCTTTTCCTGATGAGTAAGAGCTTTCATTGTCCACGTGCTTGCTGTTCTAGTGCACGTGCGAGCACCTGATTCATTTTCTGTTAGTTAGTTTAGGGCCGGTCATTTGAGGACTTGTAGTTTGGTTAGGGAATGGTGTTATCTTATAAGGCCCTTATATAGCTCTATTAGGGTCCTTAGAGTTGACCCTAATACTCCTATTAAGGTCCTTAGTATTGCCTTATAGTTCATTCTATAGTTATTAGAGTTGGTCTAATAACACGTTGTAGAGTCTTTGATACTAGGTTAGTACCCATTGTAGAGCACCTAGAGTTGTCCTAAAGGGTCCCCAGAAGGGCCCTAATACTGTCCTTTATTGCTAGAAGGGTTGCCAATAAGTGGGGCTTGCTGTATGTCGATTGTGCCGAGAATCGCTTGCACGACAATGCATGTGCAATATTGTGGACACCTCTACTCACCCCTTTTGCTCATGTGAACAGGGTGACAACATAGAGGCTGGGTTTCCTCCTATAAGGAAGGGTCCTTCAAGGGCCCTCTCCAGAGAATGGTTCATGACAGGTCCTCTGTTTTGGTGGGTTGGTTTATGTTCTTGGGGACAAAGGACTTTTGTTTCAGGTGGTGAAAGGCGGGCTGGTGGTGGGGGGTTTGGGTCATGTGTGGTTTCCACGTGGTTGTGGTGGCATAGTATTGGTAGTGACAGTTGGAGGGGAGGGAGGTGGGAGTTGGGTAGGGTGTTCACGGAGGGTGCTGGTGTTGCTTGTTTGTTGTTGGGGAGCTGGGTAGTTGTATGGTTGGGTTGTGTGTTAATGTGGTAGGAGTTCTCATTGCAGATTATGCTAGTATACATAGTGATTGTGTCATGTATTGGTTTGGCCAGTCAGCCTGGTGGATGGTGGTTTAGTTGGTGAGGGGGTCATAGATTTATGAAGGCTTGGATGGGTGGCTCTGGCCTTGCAGAGCTCACTGTCATCCTCACTGCCTATCCTTGCCCCGGCTTTGCTGTGGGAAAATCCGGACCTGGTGGTGGTCATGGTTCAAGGAGCCCCCCTGTTGTGATGTAATCACAGCCGAATGCATTAATGCGTCAGTTCCACAGACCGGGCAACACCGGCATAGATGCATGACACATCAGATCACATGGTCTGGCTCAGCTCATATGCTGAGATCTGCATTACCTACAATGATAAGTTAATTGATGACAATCGGTAGCTACTAACAACTGATCCTTGTATGATCTTTGTTTCTTATTGATGGTAGCTACTTGCAGTGTACTTAGAGACGCTCTGGAGTACTTAAGAGCATTGTATTTTGATAGATCACTTCAGTCTTGTCTTACACAATACTGAAGTGAGTACTTACTGTTTCCTATCTTATCTCTCACATCTAATCATGCATTGTAGATATCTTGTGATAGGTATTACTGAATTATAGTCTTGTCTTACACAATACTGAAATATCTTGTGATAGATCTTAAGGATCTTATCGCTCTTATCATAACCTGCGCCCATCTGCTTCAACAGAAAAACCATGGGATCGAACGAGAGATCGGCATCGGAGGCTGATGGGACCAGCGAGAGGTATGTTGATAGGTAGTCCACAGTGAATGACACGATTATAGTATCTTTGACAGATTGAGTAGTGGACTTTCTTGCGGTCCACGCATATTAATCTTACCAGGTTTGAATCCGTATCTTTCAACAAGATATCATGAAATGGTTGCAACCCGTTGCCCGCTGCCAGAAACATCAACTTCCCCTAGTCAACCACGAACTCACCATGCCTCTTCTCTGGACCCCGTGATGTACTCAATCACCTTGTCGTCCCAATGACCCTGACTGCCTGAGGCATACACATTCATACCCATTACGCACACCTCTGCTTCACCAACATTTATCCAGATGCGGGAGATGAGACTGGCAATGAAGCAATTTGAATGCGACCTGTGCAGGCCCATGTCTCAGGAGAGGCCTCATGGACACGAAGGATCTGTGCGGCAATAGCGACGAATTGACACAAGTCCCAACGTGGGTGGCCATGTGGTCTGGTGGCCTTGATGCTGAGGGCATGGGAGTGTCCTGTGCCACAGGAGTGTTTGGTAAAGAAAAGATGTTCAGCAATAACTGGGAGTGCAGTGGTAGTTGTGATTCAAGGGAAGAAAAGTTAGGAACCGGTGTCGATTTCCACCAGACGAGAGCAAGCTAGGGGTGTCACCTGGTCTGCGATCTAAAAAGTTAAAAGAGACCTTGGTGCTTTGAGGCCAAAACATGGAAGCGAATCTCACCTGGGCAGTGGCTCCTGGTGCGGCTGGCACTGAGATGGTTGCCAGGACAGTGAGTGAGACAGAGGCGGCTGAGATGGCAGGGGCGATGGACAAGGCAAAGATGACAGCAGGATAGGCTGAGGCCAAGAGAGAGGTGGCTGTGGTGGGGGCTGGAGCAGTAGTGACGGCAGGCAGGACTGGTACGATCAGGGCGACTGCTTCAGTGGGCAAAACAGGCAACAATGATGGAAAGGGAGAGGCCGTGGAAAGGCAGGTGTGAAGGCTGAGGGTGCAAAGGTGATGGCAGTGGTGATGATGGGAAATGCAGAGGTGATGGTGATGGCAGGTGGGACCGGAACTCGGAGGCAACGTGGGTGAGGGAGAGGGTACGGCAGCAATGGCTGAGGCAATGCTGGACTGAGGGCTTTCCCACAGCTCTGGGAGCCATGCACCTTCGGGCTCAAAGGTCTTCGCAGGTGCAGAATAGAACCAGTTGTCATCCAGCCCTTGGGGGTCTTGGTCAGGAGGACCAATTTCCTGCTCCCACCAGATGTCTCCAGGGCTTTGCAAAAGTATCTTGACTGCTGTAGTGAAGACCACATGGTAATCAAGATGCAAGCTGAGACACTTGTACATGCACCTGAGATCAAGTTGTCAGGGCTGGGTCTGTGTGACAAAGATGGAGAGAGGATGGCAATTATAAGCCGGATGACTGATGATGGCGCTATTCAGCCACTGCAACTGCAGGCAACGCGTGGCCCTGGGCTGTTGGAAGGCAGGTGGCATGCATGATTCAGTGGTCGGCCAGACAGCACCCCTTATACTAGTACTGTGCAACACTGCAAATGCTAGGAAGCCTGCATACCTCAACCTTCAACAAGCAAAGGAAAAGGAATAAGTACTTGCCAGTGCGATTGTTTATGAGTGGCCCTTGTGTCAAGGTGGATATAAAATATGAGGTACAACCGTACAGGACCACAATGGTAACTTCCAGAGGCAGAGTGGCAGACAACTCTCCAAATTGAGCAACCATATCCAAATCTGGCACTTCGAAATGGCTGGAAACCGCAGACAGCCACAGACCACTCTCCAAATTGGGCAACCATATCCAAATCTGGCAGACTAGCACTTTGAAGCGGCTCGAAACGGCTTGCACCATTTCTGGACAGTTTCAAGCTGCAAGCCATTAATGGCTTAATTTGGCTCAGATGCAGCTCTGGCTTGGCTCCAAGCAGTTTCAAGCTGGACCGGTGACAGCACTATGTACAGGGTTGATTATGAACTATAGGGACTATTCTAGACTCTTTGGTGTCATCCAATAGGCATAAACTTGCTTGTGTCAGGTTTAGGGCAGACTGAGGGTATTACTGATCATTGTGGGGCAATGACACCATAATGATGTCACTGTGGAGTGCTTGGTGAGCAGATGAGGTCATTGTGGAGCCATTCAGTCAGCTATGGTGTCATTGGAGCTAGATGATGTCATATGAGTTATGTAAAGAGTCTTAGGGGTTCATTCCTGTTTCAGGTTCTTGGTGGCTGAGTGGCCATGTGGCTAGCACATGGTGATTACCCAATTTGGAAAGGAATGTCTAGTTGTGCCACAGTGCCCTTGTGATGACAATATCTTGTACTGGAGGAAGAGTAGCCCTTGAAGTAGTAAGAGGCAGATGTTAGGGATGAAGTGGGAAAGGTGTAGTTGTTTTCTAAGAGTTTCTTTGGCCTTGTGGTTCAATTCTGGTCTCAATTTGCAACCCTTTTTGGCTTGCTTGCAAGGCTGTCCAGAGTAGGTTTTTAGTACATTGTCACACAGTGTCCTGCATATTCAGAATGTATCCTTTCTCCATCATAGCTAGCTCAACTTGGGGGGTATATTAGATGATTGTATTCCATCTTCTAAGGCTCACATTTAGCTAAGTATCTGGGCATAGACTTTCTCATTGTAGTTTGGATTCATATGAACAGGTTGCACATCTATTTTGAGTTATTTGTGACAAGGGCATCAGACATCCACAGCCAGTTGCCTTCAACACAGACTTGGTTCTTAGTGGGAAAATACAAACAAGATTCAATTATAAGCATGAAAATTGATGGCTAACTACATTATTTGGCTCAAGTAAAATTATAACAAAATGTAAAGCCCAGATCTTTGCATTGAGTTTAATCTGTGTGGTCAGTCTCTGTCATCAGGGTGATTGATCCACCTCAGCCAATGTCATGTAATAATGAGTAGACCATTCTTATTTAAAATTTGGTGTCATATTTGTGGACGCACTTTATGTCTTGATTTATTCAATATAAGTCCATGTATTAACATACACCATTGTGTTAAGTTTATCTGAGTCCTCTAAGGCTAAATCCATCAGGTGAATTAAGTGTATATAATCCCACTGGTGATTTGGGGCAACTCATGTTGCATCTTAGGTTACATAACTTGGGAACTGAGCTGCCCTCTCTTAAGCATTCAACTACTTTCTAATTGTTTGGGTTGACATATTTACAATAATGCAATGCATGAGAAGAGGGCAACAAATCAATCAATTATTTTAAAATAATTTGTAATCTGAGCTGAGTTGATTCAGTGGTCAGTACATTTCACCTTTATTGACCACTGAGTTGAGTTTTAGTGGACTGGACTTATCCATTCCTGTCCATCATGTATGTTGTTAAGATCTGTTAGATCTTATTACTGACTTTTTATGAAAGAGTTGCTTGATATAGTTCAAGTACTAGACTTCAAATCCTTTGATATTATCTCAGGAAGAGTAAGTGTAAGAGATGAGAGGGGCCTCTTTCACTTAGAGTGATAACTGGTTTTTTAGAGTTCTTGGAAAGATAGTTATTTCTTGTAAAAGAGTAAGTTGAGCGTAAGGCTTGACTCTTGGTACATCTGAGTATTTATACGATATCTTGCTAACAGCGGATCCGATTCCTATGAAACTCAGGGAGCACATAACTGAGATCCAGTAGTATCCAAAAACATAGAGCACAATCTGAGAGTATCAGAAATGACTCATGCATGAGTCATCTTTCCCTAGTATCTATCATCAATCAGTAAGCAATGAGTAAACAATCAGTCAGTGAGCCAGTAAGCAATCAGTAAGTGAATCACTAAGCAACAGCTAGCAAGAATGAGTAACCAAGCATAGGTAAGCAAGCAGACAGGAATGCAAACTGAGTCCTAACATATGTGAACAGATTTGTCAGTGACACTGTGCCTAGTCAGTGACATTAGAGCAAGCCTCTTCCCTCTTGAACCCCTGAACCATGGCCATGAAATATATCAATTTACATGACTACCATGGCCAGAGACTGAAGATATAAGGACAGGGCAAACCCACTGAAGAAGGGCTGGCAGCTATGGTCTGTGGTTCAAGTTCTGCAGACATGAGGATTTTTTGGGAAGCAGCATGCAAATACACATAGTGGCCTTGGGACCTCTCGATATCACATGCTGTGTCCCAGTCGAGGTGGAGGCGATGGCGACCTCACCCTTCGTTCACCATCCCTTCGTCACCGCATGCCCTCAGAACTTCTTCCTCCTCACCCCGCAGCACCCTCCAAATGCACCGCGCATCATTGTGTTATTCCTCCACGGCATCCTGCCCGCCGTGCTCTGCCACGCACACCCTGAATCCAAGCCAGACAATCACCGCGTTGGCCGCTGCTCCCCCGATGAGGGCAACATGGAAGGACCAGCGGGGAAGGGCTGCGCCAACAAGACACACGGCCCTTGGGAAGATCCCGAGGTGGGCGCAGGTGGTGTGGACGTGGTGTGTGAGCCGGGGCAGGGGAGTGCGAGGCGGGCCTGTACATGCGTACAAGCGGCGAAAGAGCGCGCGGATAGAGCGTGATTGCCGCACCAACAGCGACGCACCACGGCAGGAAGAAGATGAGACGCGGGAGGAACGCGAGGGAGACTGAGAGTCCAGGGGGTTTCCCCGGTGCCCCGGTGCTGGATTGGACACAGGCCCGAAGGCGGCGGTTACTGGGCTGGCTGGTGCGGATGGTAACGTACCGTGTGCTGCGCTGAGTAGGCGAGCGTACCATCTGCGAGGTGTGGGTTTGCAAATGGTGAGCGTCATAGGGCAAAATGAACCCAATGTAAGTGATAGGTAACTATACGTACGGGAGATCGTACCTGTACTAAGCAAGGCGTGTTGTTGGTTGGGACGTTGGGGAGGCTGAAAAGGGACCACGGTATTCGGCCACAAAGGTTGTGGATTAGAACCAGATGAAGGGTGGCTTGCCTGAGAAGGACATGGCTCAACCTCCGATGAGCTGATCGAATCAGACAACTCTGGATCGTCATCGTCGTTGAGCACCATGCCCGTCGTAACTCACGTGTCCGTGCCATCCCGTCTCTTCCACTTTCCCTGACAAAGCAGAACTTGTCTTGCACGCCATACGTTGCCACATGAGGGGCTCTTTATCACAGGCTTGAAGGGCTGTGGGTCAGGTTGATACTTCCCGTACACGAGCAGATTTTCAGGAGTTGAAAAACGCGGCGGATCAAGCGGCGTTACGGGGACTGAAGAGGACAGAGAACTGGCTGTGCTAGCCGGGTCATCGAGGGAGAGCTCTGGTGCAATCAACTCAAGCAGCCAGACCTGCTGCTCGGCTGCAGAAACGTCCTGTACGGGTGAACCAGAGTAAGGGACGATGAGGTAGGACAAGGGAGCAGAACTTACAATATGAGGGGCAGTGCGTATGATGAACGACTGTGTATATTGACAGTGTTAGCACTCTACTACGATAGTATAGCGAACAATCGAGACTTGGCCTACCCAGAATTGAATTCGACTTGTGCGGTTGTGCCATTCCAGGCCGTCAGCCCGGAGCTGCGGAGTTCAAATCGAGTTTGAATTATAATGGTGGCTAGCTAACACTCTTTTCACTTCCCGCACCCTCCATTTCTGCATCCGTGAAAAATGGCTGATATTAACACCTGGAGAGACCTCCTGCTTCCGACTTGCCAAGATGTACGTGTCCGTTTCCGCCAATTTTGTGAAACACCAGTACCTGCCGTGGTACAAACGAGTTCCTTCAAACCCGTGCTGTGGAACCCAATGCGCTTACCTGCATCCGTGCGTCTAGTAGTGGGCTTGCCAGCTATGATGCAGGGGCACTTGGGCGACATTATCAACGAGAGCTACTCCGGGACTGCAGCAGGAACCTCTTTCCTAGACGACGACATAGGTCTCATCACACCCCAGAGTGTTCTATATCAACTCCGACTAAATTGTCTGCGCACCATCTTCCTCACTAATAGTGAACCATCATCGGGCGTCATCGCACAATATCTTTCTAACCTGGTCGGAGACATTTATCGTGCCCTTACAAATAATGTGCTGGAATTCCGATCCCAAGAGCCTTCGTTGAACCGAACGGTAATCACTGATCACAGTTACCGGCTAAATGACGCAATAAAAATCCTATGGGAGGATAAATCACCGCAGGTTTTCAACAAGTTCATGCGGGAACTCATGACTCAGCTGAGACCGGACGAAGTGTTAAATCTATACCAGGACTCATCAGACAAATACACCGGTTATGAGGCCATCCTGGGCAAGGTTCGTGTGGTCGCCTCTTTCAGTCCTCCATTATCTGAGTCAATGTGTACTTGTAGCTTGTGTACCATGCGGGTGACGTCGATTTGGATGGATCACCCCGGCACATTCGTTGGGCAGTCATCTTCAGTGGATTGCACTACACCATCATGTATATTCCACGGACGCCAGGGAGACCTCGGGTCTACTGCTCACCGATCGCCAAGTTCTGTCTTCCGCCTGGTGATGACGAAGGACAACTCCCACCTATCTGGAGCATGTTGGTGTACATGCTGCTCACGGACGTCAGGGACATCGACGATGATACTCTAATGCAAAGATTTGGTTTGGATCTCCCCACAGAAGATTCGTCTTTGTCGCCAGAGGGAAGACAGAAGACCGAGGACGGTATGCGATCCGCAAGGTTGCAGTCCAAAGGAGGGGGTTCAAGTGCTGGTCCTTCCAATGTACCAACAGGAGTTAGCAAACCTTGTTCTTCCATTCGTTCACACATGGTGTTGACGAATCTGCGCAGAATCGCGCAAACATTGTTATTCAATGCCTTGATGGCCTGCCAATCGAATTCACCCTCGTTGACGCACCCCTCCCTCAACTAGCCAAGAAAATGTGCCGTCAATTCATACACTTTGACCACTACCTTGGAGGGGGTTGGTCCTCTGTGTATGCATCGAGAAAATGGCGTGTCGTCGTCAAGTTCGCTGCCGTACCGAAGAAAGACAAGGCAATGCTCGAACGCCAGCTCAGCAATGAGACGGCCGTATATCATAAGCTGAGCCGCATCGCTGGATGGGTGGTCCCTCTCCATTATGGGGAATATAAGTGGGATGGTGGGCGAGCGATTATTCTCTCTGATGAGGGTCGGTCCTTATCACATCTCGAAACGTTCACATCACTGTCCTTTGTAGAGAGGTATGACATGCTGTGATTCGAAGAAGATTGCGCTAACTTTTCTATGGCAGACTTATCATTTTTTGGGAGCTGTACTGCATCCACTTATTGGGAGTCGAGCACGGGGACCTTGAGCCCCGGAATGTGTTGCAGAAGTGGTCCCGTTTTCCGAAGATCATCGACTTTGGATTTGCGAATGTCAACCACTCATGTCCCGGCTGGAACCAATGTGAGGAACTGAAAGATGTGTTGCGTAAGGTCGGGTTGGATAAGGTGGATCTCTGGTTGAAATGTCGGGTGCTGGAGAAGATTACACTACTCACAGGAACAGATCATCATCGCTTGCCCCTCATGATATTCATCTTCATCCTGTTGATCATGAAATGGACATTCTGACTGTAAACACATTGACCTCTTTCATTTTCCATCAATGTTCATTGAAAATGTGGCTACAGTTGTGAGGCAGGATACCCGCTGCAGCGAAGGGATACGAGTCGTGATCCTGAGCTGCCTCTATCATGTAATGAATGACTCGCGTTCCCTCCGTCTCATTTTCCGCCCGTGCGTGTCTTTTTCTCTCCCTTTATTTTTTTGGGGGGCTTCTCTTCAATCCCCTCATCCCTCTCAGAAATTTCAGCCTCCTTCCACGCGCGAACGCTACACTCGACACTGTAATGGCATGCATCGCGTGTTTTCCCCTGTACACCTGTGCGTGAGTGCGTCTTCCCTCTGTTTTACCCTTTGCCCTTTGTCTTCTCACTCTCACTTTTCATCTCAACACTTCCCAATTCCTTCAAGCGCCCTTTCCCTTTCGATTTCCCTCACCTGCCTCAGCTGGAACTGCCCCCACTTGAGGCACTGTTTTCCCACAATTTTCGTTTTGACAAAGTATGTTTTTGCTTCGTTTTTATGAGCCCGCTCAACCCCTCCCCTGACAAGTCAGGTGATGATACACGGCCACGTGATGTTCAAGAAAAAAGTTATTGTGACGCATCACATGATTTGTAATGGGTACTTGTTGATCGTTACTCAGCCATTCCCGCCGGGCCATAATGGCGGACAGACGTTCACGTCGACGCTCAGTTTTGTGCGCACGGCTGCTCAAACAGCACATCCTTCACACCCTGTCCATGACAAATGAGGAGCTCGCCTCGCTCGAGCCGATCATCGCGCAGGCTTGGGACCAGTGGGATCACCAGGTACGTCCTCCGCCACGCTATATGTGTGCGCACGACCCGTCAAATACTCACCTTCCCCCCCGACCTCTGCAGCGTCGATTACACTATGCTCAACAAGCACAAGGCGCTGTGGGCAGGGGCAAACCTCCTGACGGTCAACCGCTCGGGGAGGTGGCCCCTCCCCCGCCCCCGCACACATACACAGCCGCGGTCGAGTTGGGCGACGCACAGACGACAGCACAGCCCTTTCCCCGCCGGATCCTAACCAACAATTGACGCCACAAGGAAACGATTTCCACGCATGCTTTCATCGCTCGCTCGTCGCGCCGTCCCTTTGCCTCATGTTTCTTTGCCCACCATTCCGATGTCACTACCGGAGTCTCATTCCCGCTAGCAGTTGTCTCACCTCAAGCTGCCTCAGTTCCAGCTTCGCCCGCCACCCTGCCACCTCAGTTTCTGGCCCTCTCACCGTTTCAGCCTCGCCCCCCACTACCATAGCTTCACCCTCTCTTGAATGCTGCAAGGTGTTCATCGCCTTCTCTTAGGTGGATATTGTTGTATCCCCATCGTACATCAAACTTGGTAAAGTATTGGGCTCCTTGGAGTTTGTCAATTAATTCAGGAATCAAGGGTAGTGGATACGCGTCTTTGACAGTTGCTGTATTCAGGGCTCTGTAGTCTTGTACTGGTCGTAGATTTCCTCCTTTCTTTTCTACAAAGAAGAATGGGCTGGCAATAGCTGCTTTTGATGGTCGGATTGTGCCTCTTTTCAAATGTTTGTCTAAGTATTCTTTTAGGGCTTGTAGTTCCTTGGGAGTAAGTCGGTAGATGCCAGAATCGCGTCGGGCGATCCCTGGTTTTAGATTGATTGCATGGTCCCATGGTTGGTGAGCAGGAAGGCGTTGAGAGGCTTGTTCGTCAAAAACCTTTCGCCATTTCAAGAATTGGACAGGGATAAGTTCGTCTAATGTCTTGGGGGGTGTTTCTGCATGGGCTAGTTTGGTAGCTGTGGTTGATTTGGCTCTTATGCTGATTGTCACTGGTCGGAATGCGTTGTAGATTTGTTCGTCTACACATGGGTTCGATGGTCCTTCAGTATCTGGGAAGATTAATGCAGCAATGTTTGCAAATTCAGGTTCTTCGTCTTCAGGAAAAGTAAGCGCTTGTATTTGGTAATTCCGTGTTCCAGATGCAGATGCAATGGTTATGCTTTGGTGCGTGGTAAGGCAGGTCCGAGGACAATTCCTCAGCGTGATTGTGTCATTTGCCCAATCAATATCTGGGTTGTGGTGTCGTAGCCAGTCTGTTCCTAAGATGATGTCGTGATCTCCAATGTTAGTGACAAGGAATTCTGCTTGTTCGTCATGGGTAGCACCTGTATGCGCTTGAATGCGGAGTCTCTGGATAGTGCTAAAGCGTATCAGTCCATTGGCATTTTGTGTTCCATCTACATTCTGTGCTGGCAATGGTTTGGTCATAGTTCGGAGGTGCAGGTGGTGTCTTTGTGCAAATCGCTCGTGGATTATCATTCCTTCTGCTCCACTATCAAGCAGAGCTCTTGCACCGATTTCTTTGCCACTTGTCTTCCCCACTAAAGTAACTTTCAAGGCAATAGATGGGGAGCGAATATTCTTGGTAAAAACCTTGGGGTAATTGATTTCTCTTTGTATCATACTGATTTGGACCGCATCCCTTCTCGGTGCAGAAGGGGGTCCAATTAAAAATCCATAGGAGCAGATCTTGGGCGGAGGATTGAGTCTGCAAGTGTTTCTCTCCAAGTCGTTAGTGATGCAACAGGAACGGGTTCTTCTTGCACAGGTTCAATGTTTTCATCTTGGATGGTCGTAGCTCTGACTGTTTGGGGGCGAGATCCTTGTCGTTGGCGTCCTTGAGCTGCTTTCTTTGCTCTACATTGATTTGCCATATGATTCTTCTTTCCACAATAGTAACAGAGATTGTTCTTTCGTCGAAACTCTTTCTCTGTGTCTGTGAGGGGTTTCCTTTCACTTCTGGATTCCCAGGGTCGTTCGTTGGGTTCTCCTTGGTACAAGTTAATTTCCAAGGGATTGTCTGATCCTTGAGTGTTTAATCCTCGGGTACGCACAGAGCGTCCTCCTCGAAAAGCAGTGGAGTTGTATAGGTGGAAAAGGTTGTCAAATTCTCTTGCTGCTTTGACAAGGGCTGCAAGTGTAGTTGGTGTCGGCATGATCCCTAGTATTTTCTGATGTAGGGCCGGGTTAATATTCTTCCTGAATGCGTACATCTTTGTTCTTTCGTCGGTGGTAGCTCGTGATGCATGGTGCGACCATTTCTGATACCATTCATTAAATGGTAGTTTCCCTTGATAATAGGTGTGCATGGTGTTAGCGGAGGCTAATTCTGCTTCTGCAGGGATAAAGTGATCGGCAATGTCATGAACCATTCTCCGGAGAGGGCCCTTGAAGGACCCTTCCTTATAGGAGGAAACCTGGTCTCTATGGTGTCACCCTGTTCACACGAGCAAAAGGGGTGAGTAGAGGTGTCCACAATATCGCGCGCGCATTGTTGCGCGAGCGATTCTCGGCACAATCGACATACAGCAAGCCCCACTTAAAGGCAACCCTTCTAGCAACAAAAGACAGTATTAGGGCCTTCCTAAGGACCCTTTGGAACGACCCTAGGAGCTCTACAATAGGCACTAACCTAGTATCAAAGGCCCTACAACGCGTTATTAGACCAACTCTAATAACTATAGAACGACTATAAGGCAATACTAAGGACCTTAATAGAAGTATTAGGGTTGACTCTAAGGACCCTAATAGAACTATATAAGGGCCTTATAAGATGACACTATTCCCTAACCAAACTACAAGTCCTCAAATGACCGGCCCTAAACTAACTAACAAGAAATGAATCAGGTGCTTACACGTGCACTAAAAGTAGTAAACATGTGGACAGTGGATACTCTTACTCATCAAGAAGAGTCTTCTTACTCAGCAGCTTACTGAGCATGACCGAGCATGCTCAGTAAGCGTCCTCCGACTTCTTACTCATCACTCTATTGTGCTTGATAACAAGGTTATGACTTGTTCCCTATTTAGCAGTTCTCTTGTAGTATATAAGCGCTCAATAAAGTAGCGGACAGTCCTCAGACTGTCCATTTGTTTACGGCACTCTCCAACCCTGGGATACTCCTTTAAGGACCGTCCCCTTGTGACTACTCTGGCCTCTTCCCTGCGTGATTGCTCGACTCTCACAGTAACAATACCTCTCTGGTATCTGTTACTACTCTGGATTCTACTTCTTGCCCACGCACTCTTGGACGTCTATCGACTCGTCATCGAGCTTATCCCTCGCTCTTGAACTGGATAGTTCAACAGTGAGTCTTGACAGGCAAAGGCTTTCTTGAAATCGTCCCATGATCCATAGTCGGCTATAGTGCGAGCCATGGCTTTAGTAGTTTGTTCTCTAGCCCATGCTCCAGCGGGTGTTCCTACTTTAAAGTGGGTTAGTGCCGCGGCAACTTTCTTGCTTTCGTCTGTAAAAGAGTCGCCATTGATGTAGTAGTAATTGGCCAGGGCTGCCCAAAAGGCTTCTGCATTGTCGGCTTTTCCATCAAAGGGTTCTGGGGCAGTCCCGACAAGACGTGGATTGCTTGACATGGTAGGATTCTGAGTTGTTGCAGTCGTAACAATAGGTGGAGCTGGACCTTGTAACTGGATTCTAGTTGGAGTGAGTGTTCGAGGGATTGTCTGCGGTACGTTGCTAACTGTATGTGGAGTGGGTTGTTGAGTATTTCGTCGGGTAGAGGGTCCTGGAGTAGCACTTCGAATGCTTGGTGCAGTGCCTAGAACAGCGGTAACTTCTTGTGTTGCTCTAGCGGTAAAGTCGACTTCCTTGTTGTTGTAGTAAACCCAATATCTTCTAGAACGGCTCCACTTGACTGGTTTATCTAGGAAGAGACCTGTGAAATTGTAAGGGTTGAATTCTTGGACGTTTTCTGCTCCTGGGGCTGCTGCTTTAAGTTGGGCGGTAGTGACTTCGTCGTTATCGTCTTCGTAAAACCAAGAATCTGAAAGATTTCCTCGGTTGATAATAGATAATCCTGCAAATCTTCCTCGATAACAGTGGTCTACAGTATCGTAGCTGAGGTTTTCAAATAAGAGTGGGATCAAGTTTTCTTCGTCGTCAGTGATATCTCTTCTAGAGCTCATAAGGTTTTTAGACGACGTTTATGGTCCAATGGCCGTTATTCCAAGGATATGCTATGGTATAGGCTGGTTTCAGTCGAATGGAGTCGGGTCTTCCTTGATGTTTCCTTAACTGGATTCGGGAGTATTCCTCAGTGATGCTGCTTTGTGTTAGGACTACTCGGGTTTTCCACAGGTATCCTTCAAACTCTGCTGGAGAGATGGCAAAGTCGCTTATTTCCTTGATAGGATGTTTGTAAACTATGAAGTGTGTCAGTCGTTGATGCCAAGCTTGGGTACAATAACTCTTGAATTCAATTAGCTCTCTCCTTGAACGCGTAGGTAAGTTCAATGCTAAGAAGGATTGTTCTGGTAAATAGCAGTGTAAATCAGTGTTCCTAAGATCGGCACTGTCAGGAGATTCAACAAGGGGTGATGCAAAGGGTTGGATAGGTATCACAGGGGTAGGAATGCGATTGGTAAACAAGGGTAAGTAAGCGTCAGGAGGGGTAGGAGGTAGTGGTCTTTCTACAAGAAATCCTCTCGCGTTGGGAACTGTTTCTCTCTCCGGGGGTCGTTGGGATGACGCACGTCTCCTGTGTCGAGGAGCCAGATTTATCGAATGGGGAGGTGGTAATCGCCTGGCGTCCACAAGGTAATTCCGTCAGGAGTAGGAGGTGTGTCTGGTCGAAAGTTGCACGTGCAATACTCTGTTTTGCAGTTACACCTTGCTGTCCACGGATTTGACTCAGTATCTTCTGTGCTGGCAGACCAACGTTCTTGGCTAGTTGGGACAGTGGTTTGAATCGGTGTGAGGGGTCGAGGGGCAAGACTTGAGGCTTCTAGGATTGCATGGGACAGAATAGTACGCAGGGGGACCAGTATATGAGGCGTCTGGACTGGTAATTGCCCAAGGTTGATTGTAGTCTGCGTCGTATAGCCAAGAGTTAGTTTCCCAATCAAAGGTGTTGTGTATTCCTGGTACAACAGCAAGTTGGACGTAAGATTGATTTTCCCTTTGTATTCTGTTGAGGCGTAGGTGGTAGAACTGGACAGTGAGACGATAGTAGCTGATGTATGTCCAAGCTAAGTAGAATAAGCGGTATCCTGTTCTCAAGGAGTGGATAATGATGTGGTGGCGTGGTTGAATGACTCTGGTCCAGAGGTTTAATTCACTGGTGCGTAAGGATTGGTAGTCAACTGGTTGTCCTTGGATGTTCTTTGCTTGAGCAAGGTGCCAATATAATAGTTGTTGTCGTGCTGGTGGTAGAAGTCGACTAAGGGTTTCAAGGTATAGTGCGTGTTCGTCGTGGCTTAAGAGCTGTCCAAAAGGTAAGACTCCAAGGAATTCTTTGACAATGAGATGAGGGAAGTCCTTCGTGAGGTGGTTCTATCTCTGGTACGTCGTGTAAGTTGGTTAAAGTAGTGACAGGGAAATGCGACGGAGGTCCAAGTTCGATAATGATTTAAGTTTAAGACGTGTCTAGTGATAGCGTCTTCTTCTTCGTCTTCTTCTAAGGCGTATTCGCGAGGCACTTTAGTTAAAACAAGAAAAGGATCTTTATTCGATCTTTATTGAAGCGTTACAAGGGTGGTTCTTACTTTTTAAGAACCGTGCGCAAGATCTATGGTTTCGAGCTGGTACCTCTCAATTATTTCGAGAGGGTTAGGGGGAATACGAGGCGTAAAGCAAAAGCGAAGTAGCTGGGGGTTAAAGCGGATGGTGTCGACTGTATAAGTCGAATAGTGACGTAGGGACACGCGGTTACTGTTCTCCTCGAAGTGTAAGTAGCCGTATGCGAAAGCGAGACGTCCGTCCAAGAAGTCGTGTACGATAGATAAGCAAAACGAGCCCTCGTAAGCAGGGCGGTAGATAGCAGGCAAGGTAAGTAGTTTCCTAAATAACGAGGTATTAAAAATGTATGCGATGCGTCCAAGGGGGAAGTCAGCGTCCGGGGCGTATATCCCGACGTTGGAGCAGATGCCAAAGGGGGTGAGATTGTACTGGGTGGCAAGGGCAGCGTTGGAGGGTTCGACCGCAAAAGTGTGGACGATGCGTGCACGAAAGGCTGTGGTGAAGGTGTCTGTGAACGCGCGACGAGCAAGTTGGTCTGAGGTAGGGATGCGTCCAAGGTAGTCTTGATGATTCAAGTCGTGGAGGGGACGCCACTGCTCCTGGTGACGATTGGTGGTAGGGAGGACGAAGTACTGGTGCGGATGGAAGCGAAATGCTGTGCAAGGGGGACGGTCAAGGAAGCCTTCAGGCAAGGGAGGTCGGTCCGCTTGCTGTCTGCTCGTTCTGCGCTGGAGGGGGAGTGCCGACAGGGACAAAGTCGCCTGGAATAGGCTGGGGAATGCTGGGAGACGATGGTGGGGCTGTTGGGGAGTACAAGATGCTGAGGGGCGAGGATGTGTCGACCGGGTCGACGTCTTCAGTGAGGATGCGAAGGGCGGTGCGTGGGGTAGGTTGCAGAGGAGAAGGGAGGCGCAAGGCGGTGTTAACCAAAGTGGGGGAGTTAGGAGTGGACACTTGGGCGTTGGCTGGTCAATACAGGGATGATGAGAGACTGTCCAGATGTCAAGACACGTACTGCTGATCCGTGTGGACTCAGGAGCAGGTGGGCAAGGGTCGGAACAGATGGTACGCGGCGTAAGGCGGCGTTGAACAAGAGGACGAGCCAAACGACTAGGAGTATACCAGATGGGGACTGGTACGTGTAACTGGAGGCAGAGGCGAAGGTTAGAAGCCAGTGCAGCGAGGGGCTTTAAACAAGGCGGTCGTAGAAGAGTACCTTGGAGGCGAGGGAAGTCTTTAAACTGAGCGGTCGCAGGGGAGTACCCAGGAAGATGAGAGTATCACAAATGGACAGTCTGACGACTGCCATGCTTCATTGGGGCTTATATACAGTGTACAGGGTCGATTACAAAGACCTGGACTATTCTAGACTCTTTGGTACCATCCAATAGGACTACAGAGGCATAAACTTGCTTGTGTCAAGTTTCAGGCTTACTGAGCGCATTACTGATCATTGTGGAGCGATGACATCATTATGATGTCACTGTGGAGTGCTTAGTGAGCCTATGAGGTCACTGTGGAGTCGCTCAGTCAGCTATGATGTCATTGGAGCCTGGATGACGTCAGATGATTTATGCAACAGTTTCTAAGAGTTTGTGCCGCTGTTTCGGGTCCTTGGTGGCTGGGTGGCCATGTGGCTGCCACGCGATGATTACCCGATTAGGAAACGGGTGCCTGGTCGTGTTATAGTGCCTTTGCAATAGCGATATCTTGCACTGCAGGGGGGATAGCCCAGAAAACGGAAGGGAGTTGGTAATGCAAAATGAGAGAGGTCTCTCTTGAGTGAAATAGGATCATCCTGGCCTTGGTTCGTAACAGTATGTCTTGAAGGAGGAGAGCTCTTCTCAGTAGAGTGAAGAGAGACTCTTAGGAGAGGAAGGGAAAGGTGAAGAGTAGATGGTAGATGGTGTGTGTGTGTGAAGAGTTGATAAAATGGAGAGGTGGATGTGGTTTGAGGATTAGGAGTTGTGTGGGTTGCAGGTGAATATGTTTGGACAAGAGTAGGTTGGATTCTACAAGAGACCAAGCTTAGGGCTTTGGTCACAAAGTACTGAGCTTATATATACAGGAGAAGTGCAGCAGTAGCTGTGCTTTGACTGTGCTACTAGTATAGTAGGAGTCATAATAAGTAGGAGTCATAGAAATGAGGCCACGAATGAGTCAGAACCAAATGACTGTGCTGCACAGTAAATGCGCAGCATTGCACAGTTGAAACTTGTGAAGTAAGTATAAAAGGAAAGAGAACCAAACAAAGGGAAAAGTAACAGCAATCCAGTGTTACCTGGACATGTATGGATCACATGATAACACAGAAGGGATCACAAGACATAAGAGATCACAAGACCAGTAAGTAAAGGGACATACGAAGGAAGCAGTCCATAGCAAAGGTAAGAAGTAAACATAAAAGGAAAATGTTGTAACAGGTTGTGACCATTGAGCCTGACTTTCTGACATTCATGCCTGTTTTGGTAATATGGCACCATTCAATGCACTAGCACAAATAAGATTCAATCAATCCACTGATTGCGCTTGCCATTGAGCCAGTGTGATTTGAGGATGTGATGATATCTAAAAAATGATTAAGTCATCTTATCTTTAGATCGGTTGGAACACATATGCTTTGATCAACATACAGTCAACTCTCTCATAACCCATGCTGTGATAACCCATAATCTGTAATAACCCATAGAATTTGGTGTCCACCAATTGTGTTCCTAATTAAAACCCATAAACCTTCAATACTTAATAACCCATAGCTCAGCTCTCATCCATAACCCATAATAAGCACCCCACTAACCAAATTTGGTGACCTCCATGGTGAGGATTTAGTACCCAGGCAATGGAATGTGTGTCAAGACTCACTGTTGAACTATCCAGTTCAAGAGTGAGGAATAAGCTCAAAGATGAGTTGATAGACATCCAAGACTGTGTGGGCGAGAAGTAGAGTCCAAAGCAGCAACAAATACCAGAGTGGTATAGTTACTGGTAGAGTTGAGCAAGTATGCAGGGAAGAAGCCAGAATGGTCACAAGGGGGTGGTCCTTAAAGGAGTATCCCAGGGTTGGAGAGTGCTGTAAACAAATGGACAGTATGAGGACTGTCTGCTACTTTATTGAGCGCTTATATACTACAAGAGAACTGCTAAATAGGGAACTAGTCATAACCTTGTTATCAAGCACAATAGGGTGATGAGTAAGAAGTCAGAGTACACTTACTGAGCATGCTCAGTCATGCTCAGTAAGCTGCTGAGTGAGAAGGCTTCTCTTGATGAGTAAGAGCCTTTACTGTTCATGTGTTCACTGTTCTAGTACACATACAAAGCACCTGATTCATTTGTTGTTAGTTAGTTTAGGGCCGATCATTTGAGGACTTGTAGTTTAGTTCAGGGATTATAGTTGTCTATAAGGCCTCTTATATAGTTCTATTAGGGTCCTTAGAGTCAACCCTAATACTTCTATTAAGGCCCTTAGTATTGCTGTATAGTTCGTTCCATAGTTATTAGAGTCAGTCTAATAACACATTGTAGGGTCTTTAGTATTGCGTTAGTGCCTATTGTAGAGCACTTATAGTCGTCCTAAAGGGTCCTTAGGGAGGCTATAATACTGTCCTTTATTGCTAAGAGGGTTGCCATTAAGTGGGGCTTGCTGTATGTCGATTGTGCCGAGAATTGCTCACACAACAATGCATGCACAATATTGTGGACACCTCTACTCACCCCTTTTGTCCATGTGAACAGGGTGACACCATAGAGGCCAGGTTTCCTCTCATAAGGAAGGGTCCTTCAAGGGCCCTCTCTGGGAAATGGTTCATGACAATGTGCATGTTGGGAAGGTGGGCCAGTAGATGTTGATGTGTCATAGAAAGAGAGGCAAAGAGAGGCAAATGACCATGAAGTTGAGTGAAGAGAGAGAGAGCAAGAGGGTTGCATGCGAGGAGTTTTTGAGAACAGAGAACATGACTCTGATACATTTGCAGCTAATAGTAGGCCTTTTAATACATTTACAAGTATGCTATCTAGGAGAGAAAATAAGAGTAGAGGTGTTTTTGAGTTGGAAACAGAAGTGAAATAGAAATGGAATCATACAGTAAGAAAACATTGCACTTTGACAGAAATAGTGCATTGCCTGTCTGTCTGGCTGATGTGCTTTCTCTGGTTTTGGTGCGTGTGTCCAATGGAGTCATGTGTGTTGGGACTGGGTAAGCAGGGCAGCTGATGAATGCCATAGGACTCACCTTTTTCCTTGATTCAACTCCCCATGTGTGCAAGTTTTTATGAGTGCAGAGGTGTGCAATATTGCACATAATGCCATACAATGTCTGGAGGACCAACTTGGCCCCCAGGCAACCAAGTGCAGAGGATGTGGACAACACATGTGTATGAGAGATGCCCATCAGTGACATCATTGTAGAGAGTGATGCATGTGGGCAGGTAGGGGGCAGGCACATTGGGCCTTTGATGGTCTGTGCAGGTTTCACAGTCATGGGCATTGGGACCTTGCTGTTAGACACAGTACTTGGAGGTGTTGTAGCTGCTGAATTGATCTGGATGCTCTTGCCCAATGTGACATGTACACTTGTTGAGGGTGGCTCAGAAGTCTTTCCCATGACCTTGGGTATGTCTTTGCTAGCATCAGAGAGGTGGGATGCTGGACATGATGTGCTCAGTGGGGAGAGTGTAGTTGACTTGTGACAGATATGATTGACCGTTGAAGCGAGCCAAACCAGGGCGCGCAGAGTTCGTGGGGCTGGACGGCGATCCGAGACGGTTGTCTTGATCCAAGAGCAAGAGGAATGTAAGGAGGAGGAAGGGAGAAGAGAAGGAGAGGAGAGCAGAGTAAGATCACTCGCGTGCAGTTGTTTCTGACTGAAGGTAAGGGGAACTCAAGAAGACTGTATTCTTCCTCTTCTTTTTTACTACAGAGTAGCTAGGTGTTTTATATACAGGAGAGAAGTACTAAGGATGAAAGGCATGAAAGGGAGATAGGCATGAAAGAGAATTGAGACTGGTCGAGACGGTCGAGGCCATGGTGAAAGGCCTGAGATGCGAACGCGTCGCGTGTGCTGAGGCGTGGTGTGTGCACGTGGTCGGTGGCGAGGACTGGGCGATGCGATGCGAGGAAGGAGGCAAGGTGTGGGAGGAGGTCGAGCATCACGCATCGCGCGCGGTCCGCACGTGGTTCCGAGGCCAGCGATATGGCTCACCTTACACCGTGCTGGGCACAGGAGTCATGCCTGTGGTGCTTTTGACACACATCTGGCATTTCATCTGTGATGAATTTGTTTTGGACAATCAGCACTGGTCAAAAGGTGATGCAGAAGGGAAACTGACCAACTCAACCTCTTGCTGTTTCAAGTCCAGCATGATGTTGAGGCTCTGCAAGTCCTCATGATCCCTCCAGCATTTGCAACAAGTCCCATGCAACACTGAGCTTGCTCCCCGCAACCTCATGCCATGTCAAGATGATGGCATCATGAACAAGAGGCCAACTTGAGAGGAGGCCATTGCTGTGTCACTTGCCTTACAAAAATATCTTATTGATATTAATAAGCCATTTGCCCATCAGCTCAAAGCAGCTCTGACAGGCTTTGGTTGACAGATCCACCTTGATCAGGCCCAATTGATGCGAGATACAGTAATCACTGATTACTTTACATCAAAGTAATATAGCAGATTGTATATACAGGCTAAAACATGGAATTTGGGGTCTCTGTATGCACATTTCTCAAAACCCATACTCTGTAATAACCCATACTTTTGGTTGTCCACAGACCACTATGGGTTATTGTTGCGCAGCATAGAGCGCAGCTAACAGGCCAAGCAACCCACCTTAGAGGTTGTGCTAATGCTCAAGTGATATTGGGGTGTAGAGCGATGTGTATACTCGTCTACATGTATGGTATTTATACCTCTATGACCCAGGGCTGTTCCTAAGTCCAAAAGAGGTGACTACAGGTGTCCACTATATCGCGCATTCAGTGACGCATGATGTGGAAACATTCTAGACACAGCATAAGGCTGCATCTTGTGATAGATAGTGTAGTATGCATAACCCTATTGCCATAAGCGCATATACTAAAGTTCTGTCTAACACGTAACATCTATAAGCAGATCTTGAACCTTGTATGAAGGTCTTCACCTTCTTTGATCCGTTCAGGTTCCGGTTCAACAGTTATGAGAGAGTTGACTGTATTGGTGTCCCCTTCCTCAAAGATATACCAATTTTTCTGGAAAACCATGGACCACATATGCACCACAGGCATCCATTCACACCCAAGGTAGTTCACTTTGTGGGACCTGAGGATCAGGGGAGATCTCCTCCCAGATTTGTAGAAAGTTGGCCTGATCATCTGCATGTACCCATCTCTTGATCTTATCCCTCAGATCAGGAAATTTGGTTGTTATATTGAAGTGTGATTGCATCACGTGCAACACATGCCACTTGCAAAGCCATATCTGACTTCCCAGATAGGCAATCTTGAGGGTGGCAATCTGCACAGCATCACGATCTGTCATAATTATAGATGGCTGGATAGCTGGACTGGCATCCCTGACCTAACAGACAAAAAAGGATATTGTGTTTGTTGTTCCATTGGATGCCAGCATCCAGGCAACAGGCACACCTATCCAGAAAAGGTAAGCACACTAAATATTGAGTAAATATTACTGTATGCACCATGTCCCCAGTGATCCTGTGCAATCATGGTAGATAATATGAAGTCTGGATATTGAGTAATATTATGAGTTGCATCAATACTGATGAAGCCATTCCCAAGGTGGCAGAGTGCCTCCATTTGGAAAGGGGTCTGGATGCATAACACATATGCATCCTCCTGCAGATTTGACTGAGATGGGGCACTGTGCAGCCTGTCTTTGTAAAAAAACATTTGTATTTTCATCTGTCAATCTGTCCTTCCAGAGCCTGGTGGAGATAGCATCCTCTGGATGCAGCCTGATATTGTCATCTTCAATTTCCTGGGCCATGCAGCTCACATCCTGAAGCAAGATGAATCAGTCTTGGCTGCCATCAGGCAACAAATCCTGAATATCGCATACCTTTCAATTCATTAGGTTAGTGATTAAAAATAAATTTAATGCACACTTACTATTTCCTGTGGATCAACCTTCCTTGACCATAAGGAACTAATTTTATCACATGCTACTCATAACATTTGTGTGTAAGTGAGATTAGCAATTCCAATTTCATGGTCATGCTTGCTTGTGTATTGTCTGAGAATGGTAGGCATGTCTGCATAAGATTTGATGACTATTCAGCAACAGCAACCTGTGTTCTTGATCTCAGATCTCTGTGTGCAATCAGGGTGCTTCTTTACATAATGCAAAGCTCCCCCAGATAGTTGGCAGGAACAGATGAAAACCTTCTTTGTCCATCCCTGCCCATGCTTGGTGCTGGATGTAATCAATTCAATTGCATGAGCAAGTTCTTCTTGCTGGCACCATGCATCAAAATTGGCTGCTGTCGGCAATTCCATGGGGTATCTGCTGTGCTCCCAGTCATAATTAAAACCTCCCCTCTTTCCAGAATTGGCAATGATCTTTGAAGGGGCATGCCTGAACTTTAAACATTGTGTTCTGCAAGGGGCACTCAGGCTGGAAGCAGTGGATGGGGTGGATGGGGTGGATGGTGCACTGGTCAATCAGAAACAGGATAACATTTGTTTTTGATTTGGTAGGGGAAAAAGGTAAGTAGTTATGTTATTGTTAACTCACTTATATGTGTAATTTAATGTGTGATTGAACCCCCAATTCTCTTGCTGACCCAATTGCCTTTTATGGTAATTCTTGATCATCCAACCCACCACTAAAAGTCAAAAGCTCTGTGTACCCATATGGGTAAGGGTGCTGTTGTGACTCACTGTTGAACAATCCTGTTCAAGAGCGAGGTAAGAGCTTGGAGACAAGTCAACTGAGTTCAAGGACAAAGTTTGCAAAGAGCACAGTCCAAACAAGTAACAAGTACCAGAGTGGAACTGGTACAGGTTGAGAGAGGTGATCATGGAAGGAGAGGGCCAGAGTGTGCTAGATAGGGCAGTCCTAAAGGAGTACCCCCAGTAATAGAGTGCCACAAATCAAATGGACAGTCTGAAGACTGTCCACTACTTTATTGAGTGCTTATATACTACAAGGGAACTGCTAGATAGGGAACAAGTCATAACCTTGTTATCAAGCACACTTGTTGGATGAGTAAGAAGTTGGAGTACACTTACTGAGCATGCTCAGTTATGCTCAGTAAGCTGCTGAGTAAGAAGGCTCATTTGATGAGTAAGAGCCTTTAGTGTCCACATGTTTATAGTTTAGTACACATGCAAAGCACCCGATTCATTTACTGTTAGTTAGTTTAGGGCCAGTCATCTGAGGACTTGTAGTTTGGTTCAGGGAATAGAGTTGTCCATAAGGCCCCTTATATAGTTCTATTATGGTCCTTAGAGTCAACCCTAATACTTCTATTAAGGTCCTTAGTTTTGCCTTATAGTTTGTTCTAAGGTTATTAGAGTTAGTCTAATGACATGTTGTAGGGCCTATAGTATCTTTGTTAGTGCCTCTTGTAGAGCACTTTGGGTTGTCCTAAAGGGTCTTTAGGGAGCCTATAATACTGTCTTATATTGCTAGAAGGGTTGCCACTAAGTAGGGCTTGTTGTATGTCAATTGTGCCTAGAATCAATCATGTGACAATGTGTGTGCAATATTGTGGACACCTCTACTCACCCTTGTTATGAACCAAGGCCAGGTCCTGGCCATATATTGTCCTACTTCACTCAAGAGAGACCTCTCTCACTTTGCATTACCGCCTCCCTTCCGTTTCATGGGCTACCCCTCCTGTGGTGCAAGATATCGCTATTTGCAAAGGCACTATAACACAACCAGGCACCTGTTTCCTAATCAGGTAATCATCACATGGCAGCCACATGGCCACCCAGCCACCAAGAACCTGAAACAGTGGCACAAACTCCTAGAAACTGTTGCATAACCCATCTGATGTCATCAAGGCTCCAGTGACATCATGGCTGACTGAGCGACTCCACAGTGACCTCATAGGCTCACTAAGCGCTCCACAGTGACATCATAATGATGTCATCACTCCACAATGATCAGTAATGCGCTCAGTAAGCCTGAAACTTGACACAAGCAAGTTTATGCCTCTGTAGCCCTATTGGATGGTACCAAAGGGTCTAGAATAGTTCCAGTCCTTTGTAATCGACCCTGTACACTGTATATAAGCCCCAATGTAGCATGGCAGTTGTCAGACTGTCCATTTGTGATACTCTCATCTTCCTGGGTACTCCCCTGCGACCGCTCAGTCTAAAGCCTTCCCTCGTCCTCAAGGTACTCTTCAACGACCGCCTTGTTTAAAGCCCCTTCGCTGCACTGGCCTCTACTCTTCACCTCTGCCTCTTGCAACATGTACCAGTCCCCATCTGGTATCTTCTAGTCATTTGGCTCATCCTCCTGTTCAACACTGTTTACGCAGCGTACTGTCTGTTCCGACCCTTGCCCACCTGCTCCTGAGTCCTTAGTGATCAGCAGTACATGTCTTGACAACCCTTTTGTCTGTGTGAACAGGGTGGCATCATAGAGGCTGGGTTTCCTCTAATAAGGAAGGGTCCTTCAAGGGCCCTCTCTGGGAAATGGTTCATGACACAATGCATGGCTTGACTGTTGTCCCATCTGCACAAATAGTCACAAGAACTGTGACATTTTCTTGGTTGGCCGTTCCTTGTTTGTGCTGTGTTTTTGTCCCCCTTCTTCCAAGAACCCACTGTGTTCCCTGGTCAGAAGGAGGAAATCCACTCTCATCCATGCCATATACATCCTCTAGGTGGGTCCCTGTAGCAACAATCTGTTCCCTGACCAACTCAAACCATTTTTGGACCACCTTGGGATTCAGAGCATGCATTCTTTGTGTGTCAAGGGGTTTGCTCCAATGTGTCTGGATCTTGTCATGATGTCTATCCAAGAACCCTTAAGCCCATCCTTTTCCAACTGGTTTGTATAGTTCTCCATTATGTGCCTTGATGATTGCATTTGCTGTTGCACAAAGTGCCATATGTGTGAGTGGGATCCCTTGATCTGCAGACTCCAGAACAAGATTGGCAAGCACATGCTCTTCTTGTTCTGACAAATTCCTTTTTGATGCATTGAATGTGCTGAGATTACATTTACCCTTTGCAAGATTGCTAAGTGTCTTGAAGTTCAAGCTGTGTTTGGCAGCAATCAGGTGAAGACCATGGCACCACTCTGGTGGCTTGAGCTGCTCTTGGTGGGATTCATCAACAGCCTCCTGATACACCAAGTTTAGGGCTCTGCATGCTTTCTGCTTTTTGACCTGTTCAGATAGTGCCTTTCCTACCATCTTGCTATGATATGCCCAATTTGGACAAAGTGAACAAAATGAAGGGGAAGACAGGCACAACACAGGCAGTGATTGTTATGAACCAAGGCCAAGTCCTGGCCATATATTATCCTATTTCACTCAAGAGAGACCTCTCTCACTTTGCATTGCCAACACACTTCTTGTCATGAACCATTTCCCAGAGAGGGCCCTTGAAGGACCCTTCCTTAGTAGAGGAAACCCAGCCTCCATGGTGCCACCCAGTTCACACAGACAAAAGGGGTGAGTAGAAGTGTCCACAATATCATGCACGCATTGTCGCACAAGCAATTCTTGGCACAATTGACATACAGCAAGCCCCACTTAGTGGCACCCCTTTTAACATTAAAGGACAGTATTATAGCCTCCCTAATGACCCTTTAGGACAACTCTAAGGACCCTAATAGAACTATATAAGGGACCTTATAGGCAACTCTATTCCCTGAACCAAACTACAAGTCCTCAAATGACCAGCCCTAAATTAACTAACAGTAAATGAATCAGGTGCTTGGCACATGTACTAAAGCAATGAACACATGGACAGTAAAGGCTCTTACTCATTAATAGAAGCCTTCTTACTCAGCAGCTTACTGAGCATGACTGAGCATGCTCAGTAAGTGTACCCCAACTTCTTACTCATCTGCCTATTGTGCTTGATAACAAGGTTATGACTTGTTCCCTATTAGGCAGTTCTCTTGTAGTATATAAGTGCTCAATAAAGTAGCGGACAGTCTTCAGACTGTCCATTTGTTTATGGCACTCTCTACCCCTGGGATACTCCTTTAAGGACCGTCCCCTTGTGACCATTCTGGCCTCTTCCCTGTGTACCTGCTCAACTCTACCAGTAACCATACCTCTTTGGTACTTGGTACTGCTTTGGACTCTACTTCTTGCCCATGCCGTCTTGGACATCTATCAACTCATCTTTGAACTTATCCCTCGCTCTTGAACTGGATTGTTCAACAGTGAGTCTTGACACTTCTGTTTCTTGGGCTACTCCTCCTGCAGTGCAAGATATCACTATTGCAAAAGCACTATGACACAACCAGGCACTCATTTCCTAATCAGGTAATCATCGTGTGGCAGCCACATGGCCACTCAGCCACCAAGAACCTGAAACAGCATCATGAACTCCTACAAACTGTTGCATAACTCATATGACATCATCTAGGCTCCAATGACATCATGGCTGACTGAGCAACTCCACAATGACCTCATCTGCTCACTAAGCACCCCACAGTGACATCATAAGGATGTCATTGCTCCACAATGATCAGTAATATGCTCAGTAAGCCTAAAACCTGACATAAGCAAGTTTATGCCTCTATAGTCCTATTGGATGGTACCAAGGAGTCTAGAATAGTTCCTGATCTTTGTAATCAACCCTGTACACAGTATATAAGCCCCAATGTAGCATGGCAGTCATCAGACTGTCCATTTGTGATACTCTCATCCTCCTGGGTACTCCCCTGCAACTGCTCAGTCTAAAGTCTTCCCTCATCTTCAAGGTACTCTTCAACAACCACCTTGTCTGAAGCCCCTTCGCTGCACTGGCCTCCAACCTTCACCTCTGCCTTCTGCAACACGTACCAGTCCCCATCTGGTACCTTCTAGTCATTTGGCTCGTCCTCTTGTTCAATGCCATTTACACCATGTACCATCTGTTCCAACCCTTGCCCACCTGCTCCTGAGTCCTTAGTGATCAGCAGTATGTGTCTTGACAGTGATGACCCAAAGTGTGAGATAGGGCTTACACCAACATGGCTGTCACACCCAAACTCCACTGATCCCTACCACCTGCAATTCTCACCCAATTCTTTTGATGTAAGGGGATGAAAGATACATAAGAGTACAATATACATGGTGGGTACAAAAATATGATGGCCTGTTATGTCCTTTCTCTATAAAACCATTTCAAAAAAGGAGCGTTGGAGAAAAACTGATCATGTTTCTCTATGAGTGTGTAAAGGACTATTACATCACTGTATATATAGCTGGTCAATTATAATGATGACCTTCCCAATTATTATTTAATTAACTCAAGTTTGCTTTACTTAATATCTTGTGGTAGAGCTTATCTCCTTCCATCAATTTATCCTCTCTTTCAGCAGGGGACAATTCAAACCAGGTAGGTTTCTCCTGACTCTCTAAGAATTCTTTGTGCTGTGTGCGCAGTGCATTTAATATCTTCTTTCTATCCTTTCTGCAATGTAATGTTAACTTCAGGGGAGAAATTGAACTCAAAGAGGTCAGCATACATCACAGGCAGTGTAATTGTGAGCAATGGAATGAGGCCACCAGCAAGACAAAACATGACAAAGATAAAAGAGGTGCACATTGGTATGTATGCATAGGATGTTTGAAATGAAAGTTGTCAGGGTAGACTGCAGGTAACCAGTACCCATTACTCATGAGTGATGGTGAGTTTGAGCACAGCTGGAGAGGATTGTAATAACCTCAGGGACTAGCATTATACTGTGGCAACCCCATCAGTAAACTGGCAAATTAGATTCCAGGTTTCCACTGGTTTCCATTGGTTTCTGGGTTTCTGGGAACTTGAAACCCAGAAACTCAGAAACCTATACTACTTAACTCAGATCTACCATTATTCACACACAAGCATTACTGGCAACCATTACAAGTCCTTCTCAGCCATGTAGATCATGTGAGCAAGAGGTGCTGGAGGGCCATCCTGGAGCATGGCAATGATGATGATGCTGTAGATCAGTCAATGCTATCTGCCTGTTGTGAAGACTTGTACATTCCACAAAGCTCTTAGAATAGTGTTTCATTAGGGCTCACATTTGATTACTTGCCTTTCCACATAGATTCTATGCCTTCATGTCTAATTCCTATCTTGCAGCACCATTCGAAATTGTATATTATAGGACCTAGATCTGAAGTTACATAGGTTCCAGTAGGTTTCCTAGGTTTCCATCCCAGACTGTCTGGCCAGGTTTCCAAGGAAATGGACCTGGGTTTCCAAGTGTCTAACTCTCCAGGTTTTAGCTGGTTTTTGGTGGTTTTTGGTGGTTTCTCAACTTGGGAAACCTCTGGAAACTGAGAGGCACAATTACTGATGCCCCCTCCTCTGATCAGGATAGGGAGGGCTATAGATGTGTTGCATCATGATGTGGTGATGGGACATTATGATGCATTGATGCTTCCAGGCTTGCTCATGAACTTGAAGGCCATTCGAAACCTTCTCATGCATGAAGGTCAAGTGATTCACATTGGCCACTGAGAAGCAGGGAAAGCCTGTTCACTATCACGGAAGAGGTGAACTACTACTTATTACAACGGCTCACGAGTTGCCGTTGGTGACATGGACTCCAGGGTCGCGGGTAATCGCAAAGGGAAAGGTCGGGCATGAGGTGGTCGACACACATAGTGACACATCAGAAGTACTCGGCAACTGATGCAGCTGATGCAGTGCCGCCCGCCGACCCGGAATAGTAATCTTTCGCGGTAGCTTGGCACGCCGCCTTCTTAATATCTCACTTTTATGGCCAACTTGAGCGAAAATATGGGGACACCAAAGAACGGCAAAGAACAGCATGACGACAGCTCACCTGGTGATCTTCCCAGTGGGCTTATTCTAAACACGATCATTTCCTTAGGGATCACGGTCTCAACTCCCAAGTAGCCTCAGATCCAACGGAACCGAACCCCGCTGACGTCGTCCGACAGATGCTTTCCTCGGTACTTCGGGTGCGCTTTAAGACAAGAGTCCTTTTTATTTTCAACTATAGATTGGGGACTTAACGAGAGCTTGGCCACCACGATCTTGTTCAACTGGCACTTATAGCTTATGCACTGTCCCCGCCTTCCTTTCGAGCGTCTGGCACCACGTATCGCTGACTGTCATCTCCAAGCCTTGGGTCCAAGCCGTCAGACTCTTGCGTCTTCGCTTCCTTGCCTTTGATGTTGTCTGGAATGAATGATCGTCGGTTGTGAAAGGTGTCTCTGTCCGTCTTCTTGCTGACACGTCAACGTCCGAGTACGCGAGTTGGAATCCCATCTCGGATCAAGATCTATGCTGGCAAGTCGCATGCCCCCTGCGATGCATTCCATTCCCAGGGGATTCTTCTGCTTCTCCGTGTTTCGAGGAGGGTTTATCATATCCGGTCCCATGTTTCAATCGAAGCTCGAAGCCTTTGCATGATTTTCCCGTGCGCAATGCCTGCGCCTCCATGATCCTTGTGGGCCTGTGCGAAATCTGGGACGGCTTCCAACCGCATGAATCGATCGAAAAAGCAAACAAAAAGAAAAAAAAATTCAACCAAGGTGCGCTGAATCGCGCCTCGTGCCTCGTGCATCGTTTTTGCTTTTCTTGGTCATACCGCGAGTCTGGGCCGTGCACGGTCTCGATGAGAGTAGATGCCGCGCATATAAGTATGGCAATGTTCTGTGCGAGTTGATGATGCGTCGGGACTGAAATGGAGTGCTGATCGCTGTCGTTCCGAGCGTCTAGGCGTCCGAGACAAAGAGGAACCCCGCGGCGACTTTACGGCCATCATTGTCAGGAGGCGCGATGAACGGGCTTCTTACCGAACTTGTCTGCCCGTTTCATTCCACTTCATTTCGTTTAAAAGTGCTCCCTACTCTAACGGCGGCTCCCTCGGCTCTCCTGTCCTTCAGCAACCCGCGCTCGTTCTGCTCCCACCCTTTCCACTCATTTTGTATGCCCATTCCTTTGCCGCCTTTTCCCTCCTTCGCTTTGGTCATGTCTACTGCTCCATCTGCCGCTCATGATAATATGCGGCTTCCTGCCTATCGTGGTTCACACCTTACTCGGTTTCATCCATACCCCCGCACCCAACCCTTCCTTCATGAAAAACGGTTCATGGTACGCCATTAACTTGTCTGTAGGTCTTGTCCACTTACATTTCAATCAGGCTATGGTTGACTGCCGCCTTTCCGAGTGTTCCAATGACACTCTTCAAGGCGTAGACCCAATCCTGGTAAGAGGTCTGCACCCTCGTGTTCGTGTCTCTTAATGAGTGGCCCGGTCAGTGCACAATTGCCTCAGACGACAGTGGAAATGCTAAAAACAAGCCTGAAGCATCCACCGTAGCAGTGGGGTCCATACTAAGACGACAGAAGCTTAAAACCGCTGCTGGACGACTTTCCGTACGGAGTTGTATATCTTCCTGCTGAGGACTCAATTCATGTGTTCTCTGTCGCAGGCCATCGTGGTCACTCTACGTCGTATGTATCGTGGCACATCAGTGAAGAAAACCGAACAGGAGCTGAAATTTGAGCTGATGAACTGAGGGGATGCGTCCTGTCGTCCATACCGTGCGCAAGATTCGCTTCGGTGCCGTCAAAGTTTCGTCCCCGGCAGTTTGTTTGGTTGGAGGGTTGGAACTACAGTTGTATTCCGCTTTGGGGATGGGATTCGGTCCTTGTATCTATATCATACTGGATTTTCAGCAGACCTCTGCCAAAACCGCGAGGATTTCACGCCACCTCTCCTCCCGGTCACGTGGTGAGAATACACCTATCGAGATTGCAAACCTGTCCAGGACTAAGCCAAGCTCCGGGCATATGCCAGAGGATTTTCTTATGGGTAGCACTGCCTTCTAATCGTACAGAGATAAACGCAATCGGCATTGAAAGCTGAAAACTTTCCGGAAAGTGCTATGAGAGAGGTAAATGTATGTTGTCTCTCCGTGTTCTGAGTATTAGATGAGGCAAAGCCAACCGCACGTTGTGATACCACGACGCGAAAATCGTGGCACTGATACCGACTGGCGAACCGTATCACATCACGTCAGACGAAGGACCGAGTGACAACCCCTGGGCGAGACGACTGACCAGACCAAACCTAAAAAAAAAACATTTCAGGGCCCCACGACGGACGGCGTGCCATCACTGGGTCTTCATGAAGTTTTGATCGCGTATGCGCTGTCGATTATCCTTCCTCAGACGGCGCTTTTCGGCTTGCCCACCGGGCCCGTCGTCGGGCAACTCGGACTTGTCGAGCAGCTTCCACAACCAGGGCGGGTACTCCTCGTCGGGGAGCGCTAGGACGGGAGGCTGGTCCTTCAGGTAGTTGAGCCCGACGAGGATGGTATTGGGCGCGCACGATGACCGCGGCGGCTGTCCTGTCACTGGCCAACAAAGTTTGCTGGAGCGATGGAAAACGTGAGCCGTTTCTGCTCACCTTTTGTCGGAGGCGACCCCGCTTCAGTCGCCTGTTCTGGTACAGCCTTGATTGAGGACGACGCTGCTTTGGAGGCGTATAAACGTACATGGAAAGCGCGCGACGGCCGTCGGATGCGAGAGACCAACAACATGAGAGCCCTTGACCGTGACAGGAACTGTGACTACTGCGCGTAGAGGCCTTACCAAATGCGGCGGTTATTGTAATAACGTTGACTGTAGCACCCGCAAATGCATGGTCTAGCGAACCCAGTTCGTCAAATAGTATGAGCTTACAGAAAAAGGGGAACATGGTATCAAACTTAGGTCGGTCACGACAAGGGCCTGGATATAGGAAGAATACTGTCCTCAACTGAGTGGGGTCCGCCCTCCAAACTAGAGGCCCGCTCCCACGCTTCCGCTCGGTGAGGTTCGTCCCTCCTCACGGTGTCATGAAGAAGTTCTACATCTGCATCGCCACTTTCACTGCCCCTCGACCTTTGATAGTATGGCAGGCCAGGCGCAGGGCGGCCATGAGTACCCTCAAGGTGCTGTGTCCGCGGCCCGTACGGAAGGTGGGCAAATTCGGATTCGAGGGAAGGGAAGTATTGTCTGTACGCAAAGTAGGCGGTGACGATGCCAAGGAATGAACCAGCAATGACGTCGTGCCAATGGTCTGTCGATAGGAAACACGCATCAGCCTCAGAACCTGTAGCACGGAGAAGCGGCACTGACGTCGGTTGTCCATTGTTCGGGTTACGGCGATGAGTGCGGCTCCAAACAATGGGAGTCCAGCAATCCAGGCCTTTGGCTAATGCAGATATCAGCCTGGCAAGTTCAGCTAACTACCTTTGTTGCGACAAACGTACCGCGTGGCCACGTGTGTCAAACAAATGCAACTTTCCGGCAATATAAAGAGATAAGAATGTCAGTCCCGCAAACGATACTGGAGGCAGAGTCAGCATGTTCTCTTCCGGCCATCGGAGTATATCGCACAGCTCGAATGTCCACTGGGAAAGCTTCTGAAGCCGTCGTTGATGATATGGCGATCCGATTGGTGACATATTGCTACGGAGGAGAGGCCATAGGGAGGATCGACCACTCCTGAGTCTGGATTACAACGGTCAAGAAGATCTGAGCGGAGCGTCAACGATGCGGCAGGCCTTGAATGTGATTAGGCCATACCTGGACGTGGGCGGCCCACCGTGACTTTGATGGCCTGCGTGAAAGCACCGGCAAGAGAAAGCGACAAGACCACTATGACATGTGGTTAAGCACATTCATAATTGAGAAAAATGTTGTGTCTTACAACCGAGAGCACTGTTGTGTGAATCCCACCAGACACGTATCGTAGCAAAGTTGATAAGCCACATCAAGAGCAGCGGTGCTAGAAAAGCAATGGCGTAGAGGAGGGCATCCTATGAAACGTGGATGAGAACAAGTAAATAGAAGCAGGACATGTATTGCACGCACAGGTACCCGCTCATGGATTGCATAACTTGGAAACAGGGTGAGCCCATCTCATGAGGCATAGAGGGACGGTTCTCACGTGTGGAACAACCTATCGGCGTGGTCAGCATAATCCGTGGGAGAGAAAGTCGTGTTACACACGAGGAATCTGATACCGAGAATTCACGCTTGAATCCGTCAATAGAGTCAAGGAACAAAAATGCCGCACTGGTAGCGTCGTTATTCCGTTGCGTGAAAGCTGGGTCACATGTATGGAAGGACATACGCTAATACGATTGTGAGTAACCTGAGGGATGCAGGTTAATCGCTTGTTTCCTTTGCGTCCAATTGCCGGGATGGGCTCACCAGTCGGGAGCATAAGAAAAAAGGAATTTCCTCCTGTCAAATTTCTGGGGCAGAGAGCGACCGGGAGCGCCGGTGAGGTTTCTGAAGGGCATGGTGCAGAACGGATTGAGAGCTTATCCGATCATGAAGGGCCTTCGTCTTTATATTTTAGTATTCACACGGCGCCAATTTTAGGGTCTCTCCGATGAATGAAAAAAAAAAAAAAAAAAAGATTTACGCTACCCCAAACATGCTCGCGCAGTCACAAACCGTTGGGAGATGCACCGGCTGACGTCCCCTCAATTGTACACGGCTTGGACGAGCCGACATTGGCGGTGCGGTGCATAACATAATACCGACTTACCCGCGGGGGTCTCCTGCCCTGCTGCGCCGCGCACGTCCCTGCCCCGTGACGGCCTGTGACGCGTGTTCGATTCGCGATCTGCGATCATGTCCTCAGATTTTCAGTGGTCTCAAGGTGAGGCATTCCAGTCCTTCTCCTGAGCCCGATATCCCCATGCCGTTGTGCGCTCAGAGTACGACAATACCCTCGAACGCATCTCTTCGACGGATCTGGTAGAGTGCGAGCTCATCTCCGTCGTAATCTAGGACGCACAGGTTGACATACCGTCACAGCGGGGAATGGCCCAAACTGCGCAACATCATCAAGTACAAAATTGACCAGGTGATCGCAGAGACTCTGTCACAGTGCAGGCAGCGGTCTCATCCTGTCGCGCTAGAATATCGCTGCGTTCATCGCCGATGCTCAGGACCATAAAACGTCGTCCATCTACGTTCCACCGTTTTCACCGCGCCCATCGACGAATGGTGGCCTAAAATTGCCCCCATTCACGTCGCGCGAACGCGATGAATCGAATCCCAACGAAGCTCCAAAAGCGCACTACTCGCCCGAGGAAGCTGCCGCTGTAAAGACGACACTCTTTACACAGCTAGACGCGTTCGATGCGTGTGTCCGCTTCCCCATGGCTGACCGTGACATTTCACCGATTATCCCTAGCACACCCTTCACGATTCAGCGCCTCGCGGATCTCTGCGCAAGGCCAAGAGAAAACTACACGGCACTCGGGAAATATTGTCGCGCGTTAGAGAAGGCATTATACGTGACGTCTACATGGGACTCCTTTCCGCCTCTGCCACTGCAACCTCTGGACAGCATGGCCTTTGTGGCTGCCCGAGTTGGCTTTTCGTCTCCTTCAGCACCGAGCACTCCGCTATTCTCGCCAATTTCGTTCCTGCATGATGATGCCAGGCGCTCTCACTCACGCAGTCCACCGCCATCACCGTTGAACCTTAATGGCACCGAGCAAAGTGGCGGTGTCCCTCTGGATGCGGAAGCATTGAGCATGGAACCGAGACAGTTGGGGCTTGTAGACGAACTTGATGACCCTAGCCCTGGTCACCTCAGCGACCGGCCGACCGCCTTAACGTCCGTGACGAGCATTGGGGGTGGCTCGAGCGTCATTAGCCTTGAAGACCGATTTGTTCGAGCATCCGATGACGAAAGAGAGGGGCAACCGGAGACAAAGGCGCAGAGGGAAGAGGATGACCATTCGACGCACACTATGTTGGATGAGCGAGATGGTGACAAGGAAAATAAAAGTTGAGTGCGTCAATCGTCGATTGTACTACATCTGGTGTTGTTCGTTCTCCGATGGGGCATCCTGCCCACCTGCCGTCAAGATCCCTCTCTTGAGTTAACGAGGGGAGAGCGTACCTTCTGTCATGAGTAGTCACGTTTGATCTTCTCCAACATGGCGGACATGCGCAAGCGCATATTAGGCTGACCCCCTCGCCTGCTACGATCTTGGGTACTTCCTCCGATGTCCTTTCTTTGTGAAGACACAGGGACCCTGGCGTCGTGGTACCCACGACGCTTCGAGTGGCCTAAGGGATGTGACTTGTAGTGATGCAGTGCTGCAGGGGAATACGCCCGTTTCTGGAGCTCTCGTAGCCGGTTCCCAGTGCTCGTGACGTCCTCATTGTGCATTTTCTGCTTGATTTTGTTAGTAGGCGCCGTCTGTGGGCTTTCATCACTCTTATGCGTCTCACTCTCAACTTGATCAGCAGACACGTCTCGCTCTTGGCGAGTCACCGATGGAGATCTCAGTGGGTCACTGAGAGTTGCAGAACCATCGCGCTGGGTGAGGATGCCTTCCCTGCGCTTGTATGCCTTCCACTTGCGTTTTGTCTTTTGCTTGACGACCCATGCCTTTTTCAACTTTTTTGCTACCAAGGAGCATTTGGACCACCGTAATGAAATGAGGAAAGCCGCACCCACCTCTCGGGTGTGGAAGGTGCTGGAATGTTGGAGGTTTTCTGTTGTTCTTCATGACGTCGTCAAGTTGACTCGAGTCGTCCGAAATCGGTGTTGGATCGGGATAATCTTTCGCTGACATAAGGCGGGAGCCGAGTGGCGGCGCCATAAATTGCACAAGCGGTGATTTTCTTCCTTCCTTCTTCAACCACCATCTTGTCTCCCATCAACAGAAACACTCAACCCCAACTCATTTCTTTATCGCTTGTTTTCTCTCGTCGCATGAGCGTGCAGAACCTCAACACTTTCGGTTTGTAACCCTTCCCCTTTACCCTCGTTCTCTCCCCTGACCTCTCCCCAGATCCCTTCGCCGACGCTGCCGACCCACTCGCTGCTGAAGAGCCAGGGAGGCAGAGCTATATCCACATTCGCATCCAACAGCGAAATGGGCGCAAGACTCTGACAACGTTGCAAGGTCTGCCGAAGGGTGAGTCTTGATCCCGACCGGCCATATAGCGGTGCCGATGCGACATGCAGAGTACGACGCCAAGAAGATCCTGAAGGCTTTCAAGAAGGTATGAACGCCTCGATCACTGTTGGTTCCTTATCGTTAAAACTTGTTTGACTTGCAGGAATTCGCTTGCAATGGCACCCTAGTGGACGACGAAGAGATGGGACAAGTGTTGCAGCTTCAAGGTGATCAGCGCGCGAAGATACATACGTTCCTCACGGAGAATGGTATCCCTCGCGCCTCGATTAAGCTGCATGGGTTCTAATCGCGTAGGCCGATGGTCGGATGAGACATTTTGCCCCGGTTCTGGCTGAATGAATTTGTCCACGTGGCTTTCGCTGTCGTATGCACGACTCACTGTAATTTCTGCGATGTTACTCATCACCATCACTTTCTTAGTTTGATGGCGTGTACTACTATTTACGAGTCTCTGTTGTTATGATTTAGACGTTTGCCTTGCACACATTAGTTAGACGGTGTCAACGACTACGCTGTCTTGTTGTGGCCAACGGATTCTTTCGAGGTTGTTGATCAATCAAGGTTTTGAATCTGACCTATAGCCCTCAGCACCGCGATATGATATATCAGGTCAAGGACAAGGCGGTGTCTGTTACATGCGATTACTTGATTTTATCAAGCGGCCTGTTGAATCCACCGCGTCTGGACGCAGAATGCAATATATCAACGTCCATGCACACCAGAAAACACAGCGTATAAATGTACCTGTTCATGTACTGTCTCCAAGTTCGCTGTTTCTTCACATTGGCAGCACCGTCTTGGTTTCCAACGACGTGCTGTCCCTAGCATGGAAAATGACTCGACGAAAAATACGGCAGGCGTGCGCAGAGAGAACTACCTTCGTGGACCCGAACCCTGCCATACCCATCATGGCCATCATGGCCTCGTCATCGTCGTTCACGTCCTCCATGGCCTCCATGGCCTCGCCTTCCTCAGGCTCGCCCGCGTCGGCTTGCACATGGTCACCTTTTTGGGGCGCAGAGATTAACGATTGCGCTGGGAGGCCGGACGGATCGCGTCGATATCGGCCAGTGACTCAAACCAAGGGAAGCAAGGACGGACCTTGCGATTGTTGTGAGGGTTTTCTCGCCTCGCGGGGCTCGGGATCTACTCGTACGTTCCGCTCGCTGTCTCTCTCTGCACCGCGCTCCGCATCGCGACCCTTCTCGCCTTCCCGCTTATCCCTGTCGTGCCGATCCCGATCTTTCTCGCCGTCCCTCCGACCTGTGTCTCGTCGCTCACGCTCGTCACGGCGACGGGACTCCCGCCTGTCCTCATCCCTATCTCTCCCATGGTCCCGGTCACGTTTGTCTGTGTCGACATTAGGCCACTGTCCCCCCCCGTACCGAGGGAGAGATATTAGTCATTATTTTTGTAATTGCACACACCTGATCGCCTCGAGTCAGGCCCACCTCGTTTCGGGCTGCGGGAACGACTGCTCCTGCGACGTGAATAACGGTCCCTGTCTCTATCTCTATCCCTGTCCCTGTCCCTGTCCTTATCTCTGTCTTCTCGTTCCCGGCTCCTGTCACGCCGCCTGTGGTCGTGCCGGGAAGACATGGATGCGAAAGGTGGAGGATGTGGTGTGTAGAAAGAACGCGTTAGATCACATCACGTGTGAAGACGGGCTGCGGGTCTTCCGCGTTTGCGCGTTTGTGCGTGCGACTGCCACAAGAGCGCTCCATGTCTGACATCGGTGCCATCCGTCGCTCAGCGCTGCGCGCTGCCAAGGCCTTGCCAAAAAGCAGGTTTCCCTGTTGTAAAAAGTGCGGCGCACCGTTTCACTCACCGCTCATCACCACAAGGTCACTCGAACGTTCACGTCAAACTCACCGGTCTTCCGCGGACCATCACGCCGGCGGATATCACCCGTTTGCTTGCGAGCAACAAAGTGCGCAACATAACGAAAGGTGCCAGAGCGCCATCCGTTCTCGTTCTTGCCAACGCTCAGAGACGTCTTCCCGCGCAGTCGCACTCGATTATAACCGATTCGAGCCCACAGGGGGCGCTTTCCTCACCCTCTCCAAACCGACCGCGCTCCCGAACGCTCTGATCGCTCTCAAGCAACTGAGGTGCTTTGGGCATCCATTGATGCCTCGAACCACCCCGGCACCCGCCGAGCCTAACGTGCGCTCGCGCGGGATTAAAGGCCGCGAAGAGGCTTCCGAGCGGTCCATCGTCACTGGCAACGGAAGCCAAGGCGGGATCACTGACGGCGGGAGGAGCGTGCTGCTTTCCGGGTTGCCTGGGAAGATCTCACCGGGAGTCGTGCGACGGGTTTTGAAAAACTACAAGCTGATGGGCGGAGAAGCGGAAGTGGTCAAGTTAGAGGCGTGAGCTCCTTCCATTGAGTTTGAGCAGCTCAGTCGCTCATTCGCTCCCTGCCCGACCCCTTCACAGGGATGTGAAAGGCGCAATGACCTCCCGAGTACTTGTCCGGCTTTCTTCGGCGTCCGAAGCGTTCAGGCTTGTACGAGATCTGCACATGACGAACTATGAACCTCGCGTTTGGCAGGACAAGTACATCATCCGAGCGCGACTCATCCACTAGCTATGTCATCTGCGACATTTACAACGCGCACAGATCAATTAATCACAGCCCATGGACGTGAGACTTTATCGTTGCGTGACATACATAATACAGAAATAATGTAATGTGGATGTGAGGCTACATCCGCCCAGTATCTTCATCGACCCTGGTGCGTTGTCGCGAGCCATCGTCTTCGTCGTCGGGTGATCGAGCCCGCTTAAGAGTTGATTCCACCGTGGAAGTTGCAAATGCTAGCCTCCACTCTTCACCACCAATGGCCATGGGCCCAATCCGGTCCGCGTCTTCATAGCGCTGCTCAGCCTGGTGCTTTCTTTCAATTTCGGCTTTCTGGGCTTGGGCACCCCACCCTCCTCTGCCAGGGTCATAGTCTTGTCTGTGCTCATCTCGGACCTCAAATGCCACGTCATTTAGTGTGAGACGGACCCCCCCCCCCCCTCGGGAAGAGTTTGGAAATGCATACCTGGCCGCCGCTCTTGCCGCGTCCGAACTGCCTGCCATCCCGGTATCCAAGGTCCAAGTCGCACCGGATTATTCGCTCGTCCAGTTTCGTACCAGATATATATCGCATGCTCGCGAGCGCTTCAGCGTGAGTATAGAACTCTACAAAACAGAAACCACAGGGCGTCCTGAACGAGGGGAAAAAATGAATTGTCCAAGTCAGGGACGACCAGTTATGATGGGGTTAACACGGGGGAAGGGTACCGAGTGTGACGGTCGAGTCCCATGATGATGCGTTTTACGCCACCGCCGTCTTCAGGATTGGCGCATTTTGAGAATATGTCGTAAATTTGCTCCTCCGTTGTGTAAAAACTCAGGTTGCCGATCTGTGGGATGCAGAGACAAGTGTGAGGCGTAAGGGATATGCTGCAAGTCATAAATGTGGACTAACATAGAGAGTGGTGGATTTGTGGAGCAGATCATGCTGCTTCTGACGGTCTACCCGTGATTGCGAGTCTTTGTAATTCGACGGCTGGTCCAACGGTGTAACGACGGAGGTCATAACAGCAAAGGCCAAGTTCAAGTTCAATCAATTCGAGTGCAACACAAGTCTTCACAACTCTCGTACTTTCTCACGCGCAGTGACGAGACGCGTCGCCCCGCCGCGTCAGCGAACCTCACCTCAACACTCTTACCATGGCCAACGACGCAAGCATGGAGATCCAAAAGGAGGTGGGCGCAAGTACGACGATATGGCCATTTCGTTTCTCTGACAATGTATCCAGGACCCTACCTTTGACTCCGTCGTCACCTGAGAAGACTGCCCTCTTCCAGGAGCTGCAGGAGGAGGACCTGTACATCAAGTACAAGAAGCTCTCGCGTCACTTGGAGCTTCTTGAGATCCAAGAAAGCTACATCAAGGATGAGCAAGCCAGCCTCAAACGGGAGCTTATTCGTGCACAGGAAGAAGTCCGACGCATCCAATCCGTACCACTCGTCATCGGTCAATTCCTCGAGCCCATCGACCAGCACACCGGCATCGTCGGCTCAACAACGGGTTCCAACTACGTCGTTCGCATCCTCTCAACGCTCGATCGCGAGCTTCTCAAGCCCTCGTCGAGCGTCGCTCTGCACCGTCATTCCAATGCACTAGTGGACATCTTACCTCCAGAAGCAGACAGCTCCATTGCGATGCTTGGGGCAGAGAGAAGCCAGATGTGACGTACCAGGACGTCGGAGGAATGGACTCGCAGAAGCAGGAAATACGCGAGGCGGTCGAACTGCCCCTTACCCACTTTGACCTTTACAAGAAGATTGGCATCGACCCTCCCCGAGGGGTGTTGCTTTATGGACCTCCTGGTACGCGGGCTCGGTTTGGCGTACTGTACGCTCGCTTATGGCTTGTCGCAGGTACCGGAAAGACCATGCTCGTCAAGGCCGTCGCACATCACACGACTGCTGCGTTCATCCGCGTCGTTGGGTCAGAATTTGTTCAAAAGTATCTCGGGGAGGGCCCGCGCATGGTGCGCGATGTGTTCCGGCTTGCACGAGAAAACTCTCCCGCTATCATCTTCATTGACGAGATTGACGCCATCGCGACAAAACGGTTCGACGCGCAAACGGGCGCTGACCGCGAGGTCCAGCGGATTCTCCTCGAGCTGTTGAACCAGATGGACGGCTTCGACCAGGGAAGCAACGTCAAGGTCGGTCAGCACCCTTCGGTCCCCCAACTCTGCACATGTTCATGTTTCTCTATGTAGGTGATAATGGCCACAAATCGTCACGATACCCTTGATCCGGCACTGCTTCGTCCTGGTCGTTTGGACCGAAAAATCGAATTTCCTCTGCCTTCCCGCCGGGAAAGGCGGTTAATTTTCCAAACCACGACCAGCAAGATGAACCTTGGTCCGGACGTAGATCTAGAAGATTGTGAGATATCCGAAACTTTGCTTTATGACCTCTCATCGCTTCGTTTAGACGTTTCGCGGCCGGACCGCTTATCGTCCGCCGAAATTTCTTCAGTCGTTCAAGCTGCTGGTTTGCAGGGTATTCCACCAAGCCATGCTTTCCGTTGACCTTGATTGATCATAATCTACAGCTGTTCGCAAAAATCGGTATGTCATCCTTCCCATCGATTTCGAAGAAGCTTGGAAGGTGAGTGGCTTTCATTTTGCCTGGTTTGTGTTATATAGGCCCACTTTCTAACTTCTGCTTCCCAACCAGCAAACGGTCAAGAGAAACGACGAGACACACGAGTTCTGTACGCAAATGATTTACTAAACGCATCATACATATTGACCTTTTCCTCCACAGATCGGTAGTGCATGTAAAACTGGTTTAGTGTGTTGTCTCCAAAATATGCTCGATGTGATCCTGATGCAGTACAGTTTTCCATGTACTTCAGCGACCAGTATACACATTCCCGTTTCCTTGGATCATTATGAGGGCTATCATGAGACCGCATGCTCCTTTCACTTTGGCATCTCTTTTGCTCTCCACATAGAGGTGCCCATTCTTGTGAGCAAGATAATATGTTGACTTTGTCAGCGCCCGTCATTTTTGCCTCCTCGACCGCTCGAACGAACACAAACGGCGAGGCGGTTCACACGCGGGGTACATGTACTCACCAAGTCATCTGCCCCTTGTATTTGAAGGTGCGCATGACATTTCATCCTTCAAGTCAAATTAGCTGTCTCCAAGATACCGTGGAATGTTATAGAAGATTCACTGATGTCTATCCCTTTGCGTCTCATCGCTCCCAAACACTCTGGACTGCGCTGAAATCCATGCGCATAGTTCTCATTTTACGGGAGCAAGATCAAACAAAGGTCCTGGGTTCTAGGATTTCCGTTGCTCCCTGTGATCACCCATTCGTGGTAGATACCCAGAGAGTCGACGCGGAGTACATACTTTTCCTTTGTCACATACTTTTGGCGATTCACTATGTATCCGTTCTCTTATGCTAACCCTGCTTTCTTAACAGCCACATGATGGTCCCTACTTTGGTGCGGATTGCCCAAGCTCTCCAGCTCGCTCTGTCGCGACCTGAATGGCTCGCGCAATCGTGGATCTCACTCGCCCGTCTTCTAAGGCAAGCAGACCTGCGATGGTACATCCCCCGGGAGCTGATCGATGCTCGAGTCAGGATGATGGCTTGAGAATGAAGTTCTTTCCAACTCACTGGCGACAGAGTCCTTGATCTGGGCTGGATGCGAGCCGGGCTGCAACGCCATACGAGCGGCACCTTGCAGTGCTGGGTAGCAGAAAGCGTGTAAATGGGTCATGTTGAATGTTTAAAAACATTGCACACACATTGCGCCGCAAGCTCTAGAGCTTCTGCTCGAGGTAACCCCATCATAACACCGCCGTCTGCCATCGCCTCGAGAAATATGCAGGCGAAGGCGGGTCCGCATCCCGATAATGCCGTAGACGCGTCGAATTGCCTCTCGTCGAGGAAACGACAACGCCCGATGGAAGAGAAGAGTTGCAAAAGGATCAGCTTGTGTAGCCCCTCTGCGTTAGAAGGTGAGAGCGTCGAGACGACCGTCATGCCCTCGCGAATCTGTCAATGACTATTATGGCCACATGATCATGCCGAATGTTAGTAGACGCACGCGACATGCTACGTTGGGCATCGCACGGACCACCGTCGTGCTGGGAAGGACCCAGCTGGAGAGTTGCGCGATGGTGACGCCAGTGACGATGCTGATGAGTAACTTGCCTGCCAAAGCCTCTTTGATCCCGTCCTCGCTGAGAATGGGGTGTGTCACCTGTGGTTTGCAGCTAGAAGGGAAGGTGTGTGTTGGCCCAACATGTCAGACGGACAGGATGAACAAGGGGCGTGTCGCGCACCCGACCGCGTACGTACCACAGCAAGACGACGTCGGACCGCTGCACGGCAGAAACGTTCTGTCCGACGAGGACTTGGATGGCATCGCCTCCAAGGATGGTTCGAAATTTCTCGCGCAGCAGCCTAGCGCTTTCTTCGCGCTTAACGCACGCGACGAAGCGAGAAGGCAGCGAAGGGTCGTCGTCGGCGACGTTGATCGGGGTGGAGGTTCCGGGCGTGTGGGACTCCCACTTGGGCAGGCCAGAACTCAAGCCGTGTAGAGGGCTCTGCGATTCGAGACTGGCGAGGACGCCCGACGTTATCGCTACGCCCATTGTTCCACACCCTGTAAGGGAGATCGCAATCAGTGGTTGATATACGGGATGAGCTAGACACGCACACCTAACACACATAGCGTATAGCCCATGATTTTTGTTTTTGTTTTTTGTGTAGGAGATGAGGAGATGAAGGTTAAAAGAGAGTCGTCGTAACCTTGTCTCGTCAAATGTCTTTTTTTTTTTCAGCTTGTGCATAATTTTAAAATAGAATATGCGCGTGCTCGTTACCGTCGGTTCGACCAAATTCGATGCGCTCGTTGGCGCTGCGCTCTCTCAGCCCGTGCTCGACGCTCTCATTCAGAAAGGTTATTCGGACATCGTCGTCCAATGCGGCGACTCCCATGTAGATGAGTTTGGCCCGACGGACGTGGAGCGGAAGGTGCGCAGGCACGGGCTGGACATCGACGTGTGGAGGTTCAAACCAAGGCTCGACGAGGAGTACGACGCCGCCGATTTGATCATAGGGCACGCAGGTCTGTGTTCTCCGTTCTCCGTTTTTTTTTTTCCCTCGCCGGTGGCTCTCTCTCATAATCTCGAGGGGCCCCATCCAGGCTCGGGAACCATACTCGATGTACTGCGGAGGGGCAAACGTCTCATCATCGTGCCCAACCCGACCCTCCTCGACAATCACCAGGAGGACATGGCTCACGCCATGGGGGAGTTGGGACACGCAAAGGTATCGAGGGTCAAGTGAGTGCGGGTCTCTCTCCCAATCGCTTTTGCGCTCTGGCTGGCCTTCATAACGAAGATCCCTACAGCGAACTCGCGCGATCCGTCATGGATCTGGACGCGTCGAGCCTGGTGCCCTTCCCGCCGTTTGACGCCAGCAAGTTTCGCGGGCTGATGGACCAGGAGATGGGGTTTGAATCGTAAGACAACAGCCCGAGCGTATATTCTACCTTGTTAAACCACGTTATCACTGTATCTGTATCTGCAACTCCGTGTCCCCCCCCCCCCCACACACACACAACGTTTGCACACGTTCGAGGGAGAAAACACCACGCCCATGCCATCGGAGGTCACTGCAACGGTCGTCGATGACAATCCCGAGGCGTACGAGCAGAGACACGTGCATGCGGTGTATGATCACATCGCGTCTCACTTCTCTTCCACCCGTTACAAGGTAGTCGGCATTATTTCGCCTTCCGCAGCGAACTCTGAGCTACGATAGCCCTGGCCCCTCATTGCGAAATTTTTATTGAACATACCCGCTGGATGGGTAGGGCTCGATTCGGGGACCGGTAACGGGAAATATCTCGATTTCCCCACTGATTATCCGGGGAAATTTTGGACAGTCGGGCTTGATAGAAGCCAAAATCTGCTCGACATAGCAAGGACTGCAGGTGGGAGCGGTAAGATTCGTGAGGTTGTAAGGGGCGACGTGCTGGGGCGTGGATGGCGACGAGGTGCTTTCGTACGTGTCTTGTGCTCCTGCTCCCTCGCACACCCGCCGAAAGGCTGACACCTGACATAAAATCATACACAAGGATTATGCAATTTCAATCGCAACAATACACCATCTGGCAACATTGGAACGCCGGGTGGTAGCTGTGAAGGTCCGCTCTGTTGACTTTTCATTCGCACAACTCAATATGAACTATTAGCCCAGACATTACTGGATTCCTGTCTCTCCAACGCACGGTCGTATTCTGATCTACGTCTGGGCCATCGAACAGGATGAACATTCCAAAAGGACTATTCCAGTGCCAGGCCAAGTCAGAACTTGTGCAGACGGGGGCGAAGAATCCCCCGCAAGTGGTCAAGATGTTTTCGTACCATGGGTTCTTTCCTTGGTCTCGGGTAATGCAATCTCCAAAGTACCAACGACGGGGCAGTCTCGAAACATATCAAAGAACACGCCAAATGCAATACGGCGATATTATCACATGTTTTCCAAGGGTGAACTTCTCGGGTTGGTACAAAATGCCGCTCAGGAAATGGGGTTGAGGGTTGGCCGTCCCTCAAATGACGACGCCGATCAAACCAATGTCACAGACGGAGTTGAGATTGTCTCGAGTGGTTGGGAACGATCAAATTATTATGTCGAGCTGCAGCGGTGGCAAAGATAAAATGCAGGAGGTTGTGGGGCATGCTATTACTGCGTCGCTCTGATTGACAAGCGAATCGCGGGAGAATGAGGGTTGGCACGGTTATGAACCTTTTTTTTTTTACAAAAGTACAAACCGAGCCCACAGGATCACTCGCTCGCCGCCATAACTAGCAGGAAGAATAAGAAGTCAGAGGTCGATTAACAAATGCGAACGGGAATAGACACACTCGCGTTGATAAGATCGCCACTGTTCTCTTTCAATACCCTGACGGCCTTTGCTCGTGAGCAGTCGACTTGGGCCATTACGAGTTCGATGTCTTTGGGATCTACACCTGTCTCGTCGACGGGCACGTCATCCTCAGGTGCCTCGAGTTCAGGGACCTCCTCATCGTTATCGCCATCTTTGCCAATCCCCGGGACCTCGAGCGCGGGCCCGCTTCCCGCTCCGGTCGCTGCCAATTGTTGCGCAGCACTCAGTTGGGCTTGAGCATTCATATCTTCCATCTACTCGAGACATCATGCATAAGCCTCGGAGGGGTGAACTGCTTTTCTCAACGAACCTTGGCTTCACCAAACACAATGTACGTGTCACTGTTTTGGGACTTGAACACATCGGGAGATGCAATCACGAATAAAAGCTGCGAAACCGATGATGCCCCATGCACGACGACGAAAAAATGGACATACGTTTTTTGGCCGCCGGAGGGTGACACGTGTGATACCAGGAACTTTCTTAAGACCCAAGCTCAATAGCGCTTTTCTGGCTTTGCGCTCGGAACGTGATTGTATCTTTTCGAGGGCGGCAGCGGAAGTGGGATCCTCCTCGTGATCGTCATCGTGGGCGTGATCGTGACCCTCGTGGTCGGAGTGGTCAGAGGTAACCTCTTCGATGGTGGCAGACATCTACGCGTACAAGATGCGTAAGCATGGTGCATCGGAACTACTGAGGGCCCATCCACCCCATTCGGTGAACTCGCTCAGTATGTTCTTATCTTAAAAGGACCCCTCACGATGGGAAAAGCTACCTTACCTTGTTCTCAAGCTTGTGGCGTTGAGTGTTACGCTCGTCGTCAGCGACGTGGAGAGTGGGCAAATGGCCGGATCAGGAACATCTGATGACAAAGCAAGTCTTACGGGCCGGTTGCCGCAACCCGTATTCCCATTCGTTGGGGCATTTCAGTCAGGCGTCTCTTAACTTGCAAGAGCTCGTCTCTCACAACTCCTATATCATGTCTGGTAGTAAATCATCGGCTCACTCTAGTCAACTTCAAGATGCTTCTTCCATGTTTGCATATGATCTTGCCCTTCTCTTCTTTCGCGGCATCGTCAAGGTATTCTTCCGTGAAGTCCGCCCTCGGGGTTCATTCAACATCCCCCGCGAAGGTCCTGTAATATTTGTCGGTGCCCCTCATAGTAACCAAGTAAGACTTGTTACTCTTGAATCGGATAAGTCGTTGTGTTGAAGCGACGAGGTCTCGTAGTTCCTCGATCTTCTCCTTGCGTTGATGGTCTTCCGCGAATCAGGGCGACGCTCTTCGTTCTTGGTCGCTGCCAAGAGTATGACACGGAGAGTTGTAGGGTTTCTCGCCAAGAGTCTGTCAAGCAGTGCGCATATACCTTACTATTTTTTTGTCGGGTTGACCCTGTATTAGTACCTGTCGTGCGAGCTGCAGACTCCGCCAAAGTTGGGACGGGAAAGTTGCACCTGTCACCAGATGACCCTTGTCTTGTCCTCGGAGAAGGTACCAAGTTTCTCGAGGAGTTGAAGCCAAAGATGCAAATTATGTTGTCCAAGGCTGTCGGCTCCGCCGTGGCTGAAGTGGCCGAGGTTATCTCTGATACCAAGCTGCGAACCAAGGGCGAGTTTCAAACCGAGACAGAAAAATATACGAAACTTGTCCGAGAAAAGGCCGAAGAGGCCAAGTCACAAGGCATAGATGGTCTAACTTTCAGCACGCTCCCGTATGTCGATCACAATGAAATGTTTCAGTACGTCTACCAACAATTGTGGGAAGACGGTTGCGTTGCGATTTTCCCAGAGGGTAGGTGCCTATTACAGGACATGGCATGCGGGATGCTTAGTCGAAACGTAGGTGGTAGCCACGACCGAACGGATCTTCTTCCTTTGAAGGCTGGCTTCTCAATGATGGCCTTGGGCGCGATGGCAGGCCGCCCCGATGTGAAAGTGAAGATTGTACCGGTCGGACTGTCTTATTTTCATGCCCACCGCTTCCGCTCGCGTGCAGTTGTGGAGTTCGGTCCTCCTGTGGATGTTTCGACTGAGCTAGTTGACAAGTTCAAAAACGGTGGCTCGGATAAGCGAGAGGCTGTGTCCACGCTTTTGAATCAGGTTTACGACGCTCTTAAGGCTGTGACAGTGCGCGCACCGGATTATGACACTCTCATGGTGCGTGATATCCCCGGGCCTGACCGTTCCTTGTGCGAGTTATCTCCTTGGCAGCTCATACAAGCGGCGCGACGACTTTACCGACCCCCCGGACAGCACCTTACCCTCGGTCAGGTTGTCGAACTGAACAAGCGTTTCCTGCTCGCATACAGCTGCTTCAAGGATGAACCCCGTATTCAAGCTTTACGTGAAAAGGTGATAAAATACAACCGTCTACTCCGAGATTTGGGCTTGCGAGACCATCAGGTATGCCAAACATTATTCATAACCTTTGCGAATAACATTGCTGCAGGTTCCACGAGCCCAGAAGGCCAGCTGGAAGACGTTTGGACTCTTGCTTTATCGCATTGCCCTCTTACAAGTTTGGATAGTCGTTTCGTTGCCTGGAGTGGTATTACACGCGCCCATTTTTGTTACAGCATCGGTGGTGTCCAAAATCAAGGCCAAAGGTGCCGTCATGGAATCTTGCATCATCCCATGTCTCAGGTGCTCATATGTTAGTAGAGGCTCTCGCCGCCTCAGTAGTAAAGGTCGCTGGCCGAGACGTCCTCGCAACGTGGAAAGTTTTGATTTCGCTTGTCATGACTCCGGCCCTCTATTTATCCTACGCCATAATTGCCACTATAATTGCTATCAAAGCAGACGCATCCTTGAATACGATTCTCTGGACGCCCTTCCTCGTATTGCTCGCTCTTCCATTCATTGGCTATGGGACTCTCAAAGTCGGTGAAGCCGGTATGGATGTGCTCAAGTTGGTCGCGCTATCACACATGTCCCATCAGTCAGCTCAGTTACTTTGTAGATCGCTTGGCCCTCTTATTATTGCTCTCATCCCTGGAAAGGATCGCTACCTGGATCACTTGAAGCGAGTTCGGCAAGAATTGGCCAAGGAACTTGGTGAAGCTATCGACGAGTTCGGGCCCCAGATCTGGGACGATTTCGATAAGGTATTAGCTCGATCACGTTAAGGCCATCTGGAATGCTAATTTTTCCTTAATAGTACCGTATTCTTGTCCCATCTGCAAGCGTGCCCCCTTCGTCTGGTAAACAAGGGTTATGGGGGAGAAAGACCGGAGCGGGCATCGTCGATGCGCAAGGTGATCTGCTATCGCACCCTATGGTACGTGCCCGTGTTGTGTGTGCAACAGATGAGGAGATTCATTATGCTGTGACAAGACTTGGCTCGATGAACGCCTCTTTGGCTGGAGTCACAGTACCGAGGCAAGTCGCGAAGTGAGCAGAGCTGCGTCTCCAAGGGGTTCCGATGACGAAGATGAAGGAGATTACGATAACATACTGAAAGCTGCACCTCCCGAGGGAACGACTTCAGAGGTTCAAAGTCGACGCGGGTCCTATGCTGATTTGCAGAAGTTACGAGCGGTTGAGAAGAGCAATGGAAGAGAGGAATAAGAAAAATATTTGTGTACTGCTGGCCTTGTTCTGTCATATCTAGCTAGGTTCATCCATGCATGGTCATGTGCGCTCTGGGTCGAGTCGATGGGTGGCGGGCGCTGGACGGCCGACACTTCCCGTTGCTGATGACAATGACAATGACAGAGATCTCCCGTCAGCTACGCCTCTACCTTGAGGGATCCTCGCAGGCTTTATCCGCCCAGGAGGTTTTCACTCTCGTCGACAACTTCGTCTCTGACTGCAACGCTTCAGATGAACCCGACGTTTCGATCTGCCAACTCGAGAATGAACTGCAAGTGATCCGAGATACGCTTGACCTCAGCGAAAGTTTACAAACAGAGGCCCTCCTTTCTGTGCTGCGCCATCTCGAGCCAGTGCTTTCCTCCACGTCTCTCATTTCCACCTGGTTTGATCTCGTGCTGCGGCCGGCGTTGCGTGGACCCCGGTTGTCATACAACGCGATCAGCCAAGCGAAGGACCTCGTCGTCGTGGCACTGGAAAAGCCCGATACCAGGCACCCCGAGATACAGGGCGAATTCAGAAGACGGATATTGGACCTCTACCTTTTGGACGCATCCAATGAGGCATCCGCCGAAGAGGTGCTGGAGTGGGCGGACCTGCCGAGGGAGCAGCGCGATCAGCGGAAGATATGGAAGGAAAATCTCGAGGATATCCTCATCGCGTTCGGCATGGATCAACCTGAGGTGCGCTCTTGATTTCATCTCATCGAGTTTTGAATGTGACAAAATCTGGTTTTGCGCCGCGCAGGCGTTCTTGATGCAGGTTTTTCACTGCTTCCCGTCGCCCTCCTCGCGCCTCCAGCTAATTGGTCTACTCAATCGGTACACTACCGAACCGCTCTTCGAACGGCACTGCGAGTGTTTTGGCCTCACACCCTCTCATGTCTTCTATCCTCACCTCGCTCCTGGTCGACAACTCCCCGACCGCAAGTACCATAAGCCTCACGACGCTTACCAAATTACTGCCCATGTTCGCCGTCAAGGACTGTTCCGCACTCAAGCGTTTACTTCCCCATCTTTTTGCCATCCTTGCGCGTGTTCTTTGTTGGCCCGAGGACGCTCCGCCCGCATCGACGCACTCCCCACCCCCGGAGGGTGTTACATCTGACGAGGAACACGGTATGTTCGAGGAAGAATACCTCGGACAGGCCACATATGTCAGCCGAGCTCTGGATGTGAACCCGGATCTTCAATGGGAACGCCTCGACTTATCATTTGATTCGACGGCAGCACCGCCCTCCTCCCAGCGATATTTCACTTTCCTGTATTTCCTCTTCCCGTGCAATCTCATCGCATTTCTGCGCGACCCCGTTGGGTACCTCAGCGAGAGGAATGTAGAAAGACCCTACGCTGTGGATTGGGAAGACGCCTTGGATCATGAACAGATAAAAACCAAAAGCGAGGTACGACTTTCGGTCGGGTATGGTACTACGTGTAGTTGATGATTCCTCGCGACCAGCTCCTGCTCAGGCAGCACGTCACTCACCCGCAGCTAATCTGGCGTCGTGCGGAAAGCGAGATTAGCGAGCCCGGGTTCTTCTCGCAATATGACACAGATAGGGTAGTCGCAGAAGCTTTACTGCTCGAGCTTCGACACTCGCATGTGGTGTCAAATGGCAAGGAAAGGCCAGAGACAGCTCTCCTTGCTGAATTTAACGACAACATCACTGCTCCACTATCGGTAGATACCAGCGATGCTGGCTTAGGACCCATGAACTCGACTCCCCCAATACAGACCGTCGAGATCCATAGCAAGCCACGGGTCTCGCTCCAAGATATGGTCAATACTTCCATCGCACTCAAATCGCGCCTGGACGTCGATATTGTTGACCCGACACCTATCTGGCCATATTCGCTGTTCCCAGCCGATGCCAGGCTGCAGAGCCCGGGGAAGCCCGAACCGGGAAGCAGCGTTGTACAAGCGATTGCGGGGCTCCAGCGGGAAGTGTTATTACTAAGGAACGAGCTAAACTTCGAATTGTGGCTTGCAAGGGAGAACGTGAGACAAATTGGGAGACTGTTTGAACAGAGGATCACGAGCCGCAATGCGGAGGTGGAGCGACAGAATCTGGTGCGCCCCTCGACTGACAATCTTCACCGTTGCCGCATACCCACCACGCCCGAGTAGCACAACAAGTTGCGCGAGAACAAGGTGCAAATCGGCAGCTTACAGCGAAAACTGAAGGAACACACGGAGCATTCGGAGATGACCAAAAAGAAGTATGCGGATTGGAACGCTGAACTGAGCCGAAAATTGCAAGATCTGAGGGAACAGAAGCGAAATTGGGTCTCTGAAACGGCGGCGTTGCGCTTGGCGGAGAAGGAGCTTCGGGTCGGTTCATTGTTCTCTTGTGGATGATATCGAGAGCGATTCACAATGGTTTGCAGGCACAATTCGTAGCTCAGGGGAATCTCCTGGCCGAGGCAGAACGGCGGGAATCGCAATTGCGGACTTCGATCAAGGAGACAGAACACAAGGTTGCGCGATTAAAGGACTACGAACAGCGGATTGAGCAGCATGCAACGATGCAACGATTGTGGTGATATAACGGAATTCCCTACGCCACTTGATTTCTGTTTGACGAATGATCACAGGGACGTGGATGTGCAGAAATACAAAGAACAGACAGAGGCGATGAGGGTACTGCTCAGCAAGTACAAGAAAATGGAGTTACGACTAGACGCGTATGAAAAGACGCACAGCGCGATGGAGGAACAAGCACGGTGAGAATAGGTTTCATTCATTCGAAGCACGTGTTTCACTGAGAAGACGTCTGTGTACTACCAGGACATCCCGGCGGCAGATCCAAACGATGGAGGCAAGGCTCAAGCTGACTCCTAACAGAGCGCCACATAGGACGCCCAGAACGTCTTCCGGCACGGAGTTTTCTAGATTAAGAGAGGAAAACGCCAAGCTACATGGGGAAAATGTAGAACTGAAGGACGAGATCGAAGAACTGAAGGCAATGGTTGAAATGCTGCGAGCGCAGGCAAGAGGGCATTCGGGTTTATTGAGCGAGCCTTCGCGCAGCCCTATAATTGGAGGCGCGGTGCTGCGACCGTAGGGATTGATAAAATTGGTCGATTTCAGAAGGTTCTCGAAAAGATTGCTATGCGTGGGAATAATTGCAAGAGACCCGTCGAAACTTCGAGAACAAAATTCGTAGAGAGATAAAATAAACTCGCCAGCCCACTTTCTCCTCTCCGCGTCTCGTCTAGACACACACCCCAGATATCCAACTGAAAGATGTCCGCACCCGAACCAGAAAGCTTTGGCTTCCAGGCCGAGATCTCCCAGCTGCTCGACTTGATCATCAGTAAGTTTTATGTGTGATCTTCGTGATCAATCGACGCGTCACCTAACTATCGCTCAGACACCTTCTATTCCAACAAAGAGATATTCCTTCGTGAACTCATCTCCAACGGCTCTGATGCTCTGGATAAAATTCGCTATGCTTCCCTCACCGATCCCGCCGTCCTCGACTCGGAGAAGGAGCTCTTCATTCGCATAACTCCCGACAAAGATAATAAGATCCTCTCCATCCGCGACAGTGGCATCGGCATGACCAAGGCTGACCTGGTCAATAACCTCGGCACCATTGCAAAGTCGGGGACAAAGGTAGTCTCGTTCAACTGTCCTCGTCTGGCTCGTATTCATGACCTATCGTCGTGGTAGGGCTTCATGGAGGCGCTTAGCTCTGGCGCGGATATCTCTATGATTGGCCAGTTCGGTGTCGGCTTCTACTCCGCTTACCTCGTGGCAGAACGTGTTCAAGTCATCTCAAAACATAATGATGATGAGCAGTACATCTGGGAGTCGGCCGCCGGTGGCACATTCACCATCACCCTTGACACCGTGAATCCACCGCTCGGTCGTGGTACTGAGATCCGCCTGTTCTTGAAGGAGGATCAGACGGAGTATCTCGAGGAGAAGCGTGTTAAGGATACTGTCAAGAAGCACTCTGAATTCATCTCGTATCCTATACAACTGGTCGTCACCAAGGAAGTTGAAAAGGTTTGTCGTATCTTACTATCATCCGTCCGTTGTTTCATATCCTATGCTATAGGAGGTCGAGGATGACGAGGAAGAAGAAGTCAAAGAGGGCGAGGACGAAGAGAGCAAGGCAAAGGTTGAGGAGGTCGAGGACGAAAGCGAGGATAAGGCGAAGGAAAAGAAGAAGAAAAAAGGTTAAGGAGCAAACCCGGGTCAACGAGGAACTCAACAAAACGAAGCCCATCTGGACACGTAACCCGAACGAAATCACACAAGAGGAGTATGGTGCCTTCTACAAGTCGCTCACCAACGATTGGGAGGACCATCTCGCTGTCAAGCACTTCTCTGTCGAAGGTCAGCTTGAATTCAAGGCAATCCTTTACGTTCCTAAGCGGTATGTCGCCACCTTGTGCTTTCACACTCGTCTTTTGTTTGATATCATATTCTAGCGCGCCATTTGATCTGTTTGAGAGCAAGAAAAAGCGCAACAACATCAAACTTTACGTCCGCCGTGTCTTCATCATGGATGACTGTGAGGACCTTATTCCGGAGTATCTCAACTTTGTCAAAGGTATCGTTGATTCGGAGGACTTGCCGCTCAACATTTCGCGTGAGACTCTTCAGCAAAACAAGATCCTCAAAGTCATTCGCAAGCATATCGTCAAGAAGTGCCTGGACCTGTTTTCGGAGATCGCTGAAGACAAAGATAACTTCCAGAAGTTGTACGAGGCCTTCGGCAAGAACATCAAGCTTGGTATTCATGAGGATGCTCAGAACCGTAGCAAACTTGCCGAGTTCTTGCGTTTCCACTCGACGAAGTCCGTTGATGACCAGACCACCCTCAAAGGTGTGTTGCGCAAGCTCACCCTTGTTCCTGCTCATGAATTACCCCCCCCAGACTACATCACGCGTATGCCTTCGGGACAGAAGGCAATCTACTATCTAACGGGTGAATCCCTTGCCGCCATCAAGGACTCACCGTTCTTGGAAGTCCTCAAGAAAAAAGGGTTCGAAGTCCTGCTGCTCGTGGATCCCATCGACGAGTATGCTGTGTCGCAATTGAAAGAGTTTGAAGGCCACAAGCTCGAGTCTGTCTCGAAGGAAGGTCTCGAGCTAGAGGAGACAGACGACGAGAAGAAGGCGCGTGAGGAGGAGACCAAGTCCTATGAGGACTTATGCAAAGTTATCAAGGACGCGCTCGGGGACAAGGTTGAGAAGGTTGTCGTATCGAACCGTATTTCAGACTCTCCTTGCGTTCTTGTCACGGGCCAATTTGGATGGTCATCGAATATGGTGGGTTCTTCCTTCGAATTGTGGACCAGAAAACCAGAAACTGATGGCCTACGTCATCTTTAGGAGCGTATTATGAAGGCTCAGGCTCTTCGCGACACTTCGATGTCATCCTACATGGCGTCGAAGAAGACTCTTGAGCTCAACCCTAAGCACCCAATTGTCAAGGAGCTCAGGCGAAAAGTCTCAGAGGACAAGGCTGATAAGTCGGTCCGGGATTTGACCTATCTCCTGTTTGAGACGGCCCTCCTCATTTCTGGCTTCTCGCTTGAGGAGCCGACATCCTTCGCAAAGCGGATCCACCGCATGATCTCGTGAGTGACATGCTTCTCACCTGGATGCTGATATCTGACGAAGAGTTCTTTGATTAATTCCAGACTTGGTCTGGACGTCGACGAGGAAGAGGAGATCGCACCCGCTGCTGAGGAAACAGCAGCCCCTGTCGAGGCAGAAGGTGCCTCTGCGTCCGCAATGGAGGAGATCGACTAGACCGGCACAGACTTGGGCTACTCGCGTAGTAAAACTTGGTAGTCTGCTCCTTGTGTATTCCGCTCTCACTCTCTATTATTTGTCTACTGCATCATCACCTAGTCATCAAACAAAAAGCAATTTTCTTTTTACTTGGCTGTACAGTTATGACGCATGACTCGCATGATGCGTTGAGGCGCTCGCTGTCATATGCTGGACGCCACTCAACCGAGTATGGAAATGACGACGCGAGGAACAGTCATTGTCCCATTTGACACGGGCGAGGGCAGTTTTCACCCAACGCCGCCCAAGGCATTCGCCGTGCCGAACGACATTGACTGACGCCCCTCTACTCCCTCTCATCAATGTACTCGTTCATCTCCCCATATGTGTATTCAAGGGTGCCTGCCACGTCTTCACCGCCGCGAAAGTGATTCCGTTCATGGCCGAGTATGTCCTAGTCCGCGTGCGATCCTCGTGTTTCGTCCTCGGCGGGACCCTACAAGCAAGTTTGCAAATCCAGCCAGCAAATTCCCGTGTGGGATCTTGCAAGTGACGCCCACGCGAGTCATTGTTCGCAATCGGAATATCGTCCAAACAAATAGAGTTACTCGGGCGACGCTGTAAAACGAGGCTCAGAGACGCGCCTTTGTTCGCTATATTGGTTATGATTTGTCAGCAACGGGCGGCGGCAACGTGCACCGTTTTTGACGGACACGCGGTATCCTCTTACTCTTTCCCCATTGTCTGCTCCCTCTCCATATAACTCCCTAGTCCCTCCTTTGCTCTCTTCCAGCCCTGTTACGCCCGCTTTTTTTTTAAAGGTCAGCTCGACAAACTCGCTTTCGACAGCAATCACCTCGACCAAAGCAAGCTCCACAAATGCCCCCGATCCCCATTATCGCGCCACAGCCCCGCCGTCTGCTCCCGCAGCCAACGATTATCGACCCGTCGACGCCGGTGTTGCCCATCAGCCTCGACGATCCGTTTATCGTGAGCCTTCTCTTTTAACTCTGCTTACCTCTTCCGTGGCCTCATGTATTCCTTATGTAGTGCCACACACCGGCACCCAAGAACGCTCAGCTTCCTCGCCTCATGTCTCCAATCCGTATCCACCACCGTACCAAGCGTTCTCTCGTCCGTTTTTCTTCCGTCCACCGGTCTCGCCAATCTCATTGTTTTTTCATTGCTAGGCACCGCAGTCTCCGACGCCATGCAGTTCAATCAAGAGACAAGTGGGCTGTCCCCCTCGTACCCCCCGCCGTCGGCGACACAATATCCGTCCGGAAGCCATCATTGCGCCCCGTGTGATTAACTTCGATTCACTCCCCTGGATTTCCGCTCTGGACGACCCCGTTATTACGGCAGGAAACCCCTGGGATTCAGATCTCTCCCAGCTTGCCTCTGCGGAATATATGCGCGCCCCAGGCCTCGGGCCTGTCCGCCGGCGTAAGTCCATCTTCTCAAGAGAGAGGACAGAGCCTATTGTGCCACTGCTCTCATCACCGCAGACTGCCACGTCGACGCCCCCACCGCGGTTTCCGTCACCCTCGCGAGTTCAGTTCGTTGGCCTAATGCCAATCATGACGCCTGCCCGGGCAGCAACACGTTGACACCAGCAATGCTGTCACATCGCGTCGCTCCAACTTAGAAGTCCATTTAATCTCCCCCCCCCCCCCAGCCCCACCCCCCTTTCTTCACGTCACGATTCCCCTTTTCATCAACGGACCTTCCCATCATCATCCTCGCAATCCGGATTTACCCGTTCCTCTGTCCCACAAATCAGCATCATCAATGTGATTCTATTCATCGCATATATATATCTTACCAATCTTTCTCACATTTCATCCATTCTCATCTCACGATTTTTTCGACCCTCCAAACCCTTCCCGAGGTCCATTCGCCCTCGCCGTTTGTCATTTGTACGTTCAGCCTGTGTCGTTATTTATTTCGTGCATCGTGTGTCGACTGGGTTCTGCTGCACGTTACCACACTCTCTTCCTCAACTGCATCTATGTATGATGTTTCCCTCTCCCCTCATTGACAATTTCCTTATAAAGTTTACACGTACCAACGCCATTCTCTGCCTTCACGTCTTTTCTGTACAACTTGTTCGTATACAGTGTGCAATACAGTGTTGTGAAAAAAAAAAACCTTGATGATGTCACGACCTTTCTTCGCGCAAATTTTTTGATACGTGTGCGTGTGCGACGTGAAGAATAAAAAATAACATTGCAAAATGAACTGCCCCAGTGAGGCTCGAACTCACGACCTTCCGATGAACTTCCACAAGTTGGAGTAACAGTCGGACGCTGTAACCAACTCAGCCATGGGGCACGCGTTAACCTCCGCAACCCCGACCTCTACGACCTGCCTGAATACAAGACCGACCCTGGATCCCAACTGACCAAACCAAAACTCTAAACTAAACACACCAACTCGACTCTTTAAGCAGAATCCGCTTCAGACACAAACTTCTCCATGAACTGAACCAGCGTGTCTGTGTCAGCTTCCGTGATGGCATTATATAGGGATGCGCGAATGCCTGTACGCAGTGGAATGGATGAACGCCGTCCTGGTCGCGAAGGAATGGGATGTACACACCTCCAACCGACCTGTTGCCATGCCATCGGACAGTGCATCACTCAAATGTCAAAAGGTCTGACGGCATCCATGAACAGCGAACTCTCACCGGTGACCTTTTAAGCCTTTCATACCCGCCTTCTCCGCGCCTTCAAGGAACCGTGCCTCTGCGCCGTCGCCAAGGGCATTGAAGACGACATTCATCCAGCTCCCCGAACCCGCCTGTACCTTGCCCTGGAACACCCCGCGTTTCTCACCGGCTCGTATGGCGGCGTAAACCTTCTCGGCCTTCGTCCTGTTGAGCGCCTCGAAGTACGCGAGGCCGCCGAGCTCGCGCATCTGCTCGAGCACGAGGCCGGTGATGTAGATGGAGAGCAGGGACGGGGTGTTGTACAGGCTCTTGCTCTGCGCGAGCAACCGGTAGGACAGGCAGAGCGGGACGGGCGTCGCGCCGAGCCTCGCGGCCGCGTCGACGTCGACGAGGCAGTCCTGCCGCACGATGAGGATCGTGAGCCCCGCGGGGCCGAGGTTCTTCTGCGCGCCGGCGAAGATGACGGCGTGCTCGGAGAGGTGCGGGATCGGCCGGGACATGAACGAGGACGAGTGGTCGCCGACGAGGGGGAGGAGGCCGCCGGGCTCGCGGGGCAGGAGCGCAAACGGGAAGGACGTCCGCGCGTCCGGGTCCGGCGAGAACTGCACGCCGTCGATCGTCTCGTTCTCGCAGTAGTAGATGAGCGCGGGCGCGCGCGAGAAGGCGTACTCGCCGTGCGGCGGCACGTTGTCGAAGGAGACGCCGTCCGAAGAGTGCCGCCGCGCGTCGAGCGCGACGTTCACGCGGGCGCCGCGGGCGAGGCGTCGGGCCTCGTCGTGGGCCTTTCTGCTCCAGGAGCCGGTGAGGACGTAGTCCATCACGCGGTGCTCGTCGGCGAGGTCGGGGTAGAGCAGCCTGTGGCGCGCGAGGAGGTTCAGCACGACGGCGGAGAACTGGGCGGTGCCGCCGCCTTGCGTGAAGAGGATGGAGTGCGTCGGGGGGACGTCGAGCTGGGTCCTGATGAGGGATTCGACGTTGGAGAGAAAGGCGCCAAACTCTTTGGAACGATGCGAGAGCTCCGCGATGCCGATGCCCGTGTCGTTGAAGTTGAGCAATCCCTGAGCGGCCTTCTTGAGCACGCCCTGAGGAAGGGCGGAGGGGCCCGCTCCAAAGTTGATCACCCGAGAGGTCGACATTGTTCGAGTCGAAAGCGTGAATAATATTTTCGGTTGGAAAGATGAAATTGGATTAGGCTGATCAGGCCGGAGCCAATAGACGACGCCGTCACCGTGAGATCGAGAACCAGCGCAGAGCGGCGATGGCGATGGTGAAGAAAGGTAAAGCTAACAGCAAGTCTCCCACTCCCAAAGCGAATCGCATTTCCAGGACTTTCAGAGAAGAGTCACATCCGGTGTCATCCCCTCTTGGAGGACCAGATATTACTCCTAAGCGTGCGCCTTGAGACGGACCACTACTCGTCCTTGTACCGATGTTTCTCAGGATGCTTTGACTCGAGCAGAATGCCAATCCCTTGTCGATTTTATTGACAATCAACCTCTCGAGTTGACTCCACCCAAGAAACGTGGGGAGGCGGTCAGAGTCAATTGTAAGCCTCCGGACCCCTTGCCCTCCTTGCCAGTAGGCGCTCAGCGTCAGCCCATCGTCATAGACAGGATCTCCATCTCTTCGCTTGAGTTTGCCGATCGGCTATGGACCATATTGCGTCCCCATTTACCGACATTTCCGTATCCTGCCTCAATGAAACGCCTAGATTCGAGTGCTCGGGCAGCCCATTCACTTAAACTCAAACATTCGACTATACAAGTACACGCCATCGGCAGCATTTCAACCCCCACTATGACGACTCCGTACGTGACACGAAGACTGGCGCAGTCTCGGAATGGACACTGCTCATATACCTCACTGGCGTCGAGGATGGTGTGCAGGGCGGGGAGGTAGGTGCTGATTAGAACTGTCCTGGACCTCGGCTTAGGTTGCCCAGACGATCTTCTATCCCAATGGCAAAGTCAAAGCTTCGGAGGCCCTGGTTGCACCTCTGACGCGGGGCACAGCACTTATTCATCGGTCAGTGCAAATGGATATGGATCTCTGCCGTGCAATAACACTCAGGCTTCCAGACATGGCAACGAGTGTCTCCTTCACGAGGGCTCTCAGGTCAGAAACGGTACCAAATACGTCCTTCGCTCAGACATCATGTTTATGAATTAGACGCGGCTGATACGGAGGTAGAACAGGAAGAGAGCCTGTAATGAAACTATCTTTTACTCTTCTTTCTCTTCGCTGGCGCATCCGCTTGGACTATGTCATCATCCCGATCCCTGACATCGTTATCCCCACCGTCATTCTTTCTCCGCTTCCGGTGTCCCTTCTTTCTGCTTTCCTCCCTCAGCTCTGCGGCAGCCAGTCGCCCAGCTTCATCCGCCCTCTCCCGCAACAGAGCTATCTCTTCTTTGTCTGCGGGCCACAGGTCCATTTTTTTGTCGATCACGGCCTCGATGCGCTGGATCAGTTCAACGTCGTATTGCGTGACGAGTGTTATGGATTTCCCGGCACGCCCAGCTCGGGCTGTTCGACCAACCCGGTGGATATAGTCTTTCGAGTGTGTGGGGATATCGAAATTGATGACGATGTCCACTGTCGGAATGTCGAGACCACTGGGAAGGTCCACGTCTGTCAGCGACAGTTCCACAGCTTTTACAGGGGACCCTACCGGCTAGCCACGTCTGTAGCTACCAGTATCTTTCTCGATCCGCTCTGGAACTTACTCAGAGAACCGAGGCGTTGACTTTGAGTTAGCTGTCCATGGAGAGGGAATTGCTGCAAAGCCTAGATTACGCAGGAACGATTGAAAGCCTAGTGGAAAAATTGCAATCAGCACGTTCCCAGGAGAAGGGAGACATACCGTTGAGCATCATGAACGGTTCGCGTAAAGACAATAATAGAATTTTGAGCCAAGGAGTTTGCGAGGTAGACGAGATGGACGTCCTTTTGCGACAGCGGGATAAAAAGGTAGTATTGCAGCAATGTGGAAACCGTAGAATATCTGCGCGACGAGGACGGTCAGGATTGCGGAGATACAGGCGGTCGCCCACAAAACATTCTTTACTTTGTCGACACCTCCACTCGGACAGGGTTCGACAAGCTTGCACGCTGGAGCTTGGCAACCTTGGTGGTCATCGTCGCGGAAAACAAGTATGTGATCCTCTCTTTTGGGATGGCCTTGAGAATGGCGTCGATATCCGGCCCAAAGTCCATGTCCAACAAACGATCCGCCTCGTCGAGAACCTGAGAGGGGGGGAGGGGGGGGGGGGTAGACTTTCGTTTCAGCTGGCTGTGTGCGGCCGGCGCACGGTAGAAAACCGAAAGAAAGAAACGAAAAAAGAAAACGAGAAAGGAAATCGGGATGAGCCATGGTCACTCACCAAAAACCTGAGGCCACGCAGGCTGAACCCCTTGGTGTTCTCCAGGTGATCCTTCAGCCGCCCAGGAGTCGCCACGACGATGTGCGGCTTCTTGGCCAACGCGATCGACTGGGCCACCATGTCCATTCCGCCGACGAGGACCGTGCAGCGCACGCCCATGGCCGAACCGAGCGCTTCAAATTGCTGGGAAATCTGATAGGCTAATTCACGCGTGGGCGCGAGGACGCATGCAAAGAGGCCCTTTGGCTCCTCCCATAACTTCTGGAGGATTGGCAGAGCAAAGGCTGCGGTCTTCCCTGAGCCGGTGGAGGCTACGCCGATTATGTCTCGTCCTTCGAGAGCACGGGGAAGGGCTTCAGCTTGAATAGCTGTTGGAGTCTTGTACTTAAGCCGTTCAACTGCCTCGAGAAGAGGCTGTATGAGCCCGAGGGAGCTAAAAGACGGTCTTTGGTCTTGCGAAATGGTTGGTTTCACTGGTTCTTCCGGCTCTGGCGTTGAATCTGAAGCCATCAATTTAATGTTTTCTGCCAGATCTGCGGTTAAGGTAAATTACATAATCCGGCTACTCTCTCTCTGCCATCCCAACAACGAATGTACTTCGGCCACCTCTCGGATGGATAAGCACCTTCTCCGCTCCGTGAACCTGATGGGCCTCAATGTTCGGAAGCGTTAATGATTTCATGGTCACCTCTCCCTCCAGAGGCTTGGGGAAAACCACCACTTTGGGTAACGATAGCTCGCCGTGGTGAAGTGCAACCAGTGTCAAAGGAACAGTCAAAGTTGACCCGTCCTAAGGTCGTTACTTGGTTCAGTCACCAAAAAAGGTCAATCACGTCGGTATAGACATACCTCAGCTTCGAAGTCTCCGCGCTTTCTCCCGCTGATGAGCCAGTCTTGCACCATCTCCTCAATGTCGAACCGCATCTGGTATGATTTACGTCCCGTCCTTGCCCTTGTGCCCCAGTGGAAGGAAGTCTGGATAGATAATGAAGCTGGAATAGGCTGTCCAGCATATAATAAAATTAGTTGATTTGATGACGCTGACTCCGCAGTGGAAGGGTGTCATCAGAATGCGGAATTGCACAGCGGCAAGTATCTGCGGAGATGCAGTAACTCGCGTTAGAACCTGAATAGACTCGAGCTTGATTGATAATGAGACGTGCGTCCATAACTGGTACGTCGACTTGAATGCGCAGCTCTCGCCAGGGACTGCTGACAACTGCAGGCCGACCCGCTTCCAACATCTGTGGAATGATAAGTGTCTTCTCCCTCCGCCGACTGGTGAACTTGGGAAACTTACCTCTCGAACTCGGGTTAGAATTTCCTTGGGGACACCGTCATCGTCGGATGTCGGAACCTTTAGCTCGCCAGTAACGCCATAAAGCTCAACCCAGCCTGGGTCACTTTCCAGGGCATGAATCAAGTGTGCGATCAAGCGACTGCGATCAGGCTCATGTTGAGAGAAACCACCCAGAGCTTGGTCAACAGCTTGTTCGACCACGGCCTCAACCTCTGATAGCAAAGATTAGATGATATATCCGGAGGGGACAAATATACGTACCATCTCGCAACATTCGATACTTGATGCATAGACTCAACGGGTCAAGAACTAACCTAGATTAGCGGATCATCTGTAATATGACCAGGGCATCTGACCTCGGCCATGTTGTGAAACGAGTTCAAATAAGAAATGTGCGGGGCGTGCAGGAGTGATGGTCTAACAAAACGTGAGCGATATCTGCGATGCCATACTCTTGGGGACGAACAATGATCTCACGCGGTTGTGAGAGCGTACCAAAGATGGAAAGCCCTCTGTGGTCATTGCATCTTCCAAAGTAGCCGAAGATACACGGATGTATTGTTGCGCGGCTGATGATATTGTGAATCTTGAGAACAACCTGAAAAATACTTGAGCAGTGGAAAACTACTCGAATCACTTTATTTTGACCTCTCGCCTCGGAAAAAATCCTGGACATTGACGGTGATTGGTAAAGATGCCTGCACTCTGCTGCTCTGAGAGAGAGTGCGATCGACTGATGGTTCCTTTGTCGTGTTATATGTTACCAGAATAGTAATTTGCTTTCATACGCTTCATGAGTGTGCGTCCATCCCAAATGGTGAGTGACAAGTGCTAACCATGGTGTGGTACGTTGAGGCATCACTATGCGGTATCAATACCGCAACTTCGGAATTTTTAGCCAGATTCAGTATTGAAATGTTATCTGCTGCGCATTCAAGAGATGCCAAAGTATCTGAAGAGTAACCTTTAGCCATGTGGCTAGCCGACGTTCTGGGACTCACCGTGACCGTCCAACACAGAATCCTGGAAGCGAAAGGTGAGACCTGGTGGCCCGGATAGCTTGAGCACGCCCTTTAGCACGTCATTTCTACCGGAAGAGATGACCAGCAAAAGTTTAGAGGGCATTCCCAGTCCTAACTCAACTGTACCCGACAAGTTTAAGATGTTCTATTTCAAGGATTTTTCACTTACCAGAGAGGGGCCGTTTCAATCGCACATCGAGAGCATGCGGATCTTTTACGAGCCGGATCAGAATCGGTTTAGTATGCTTGGTCCGTGAAGGCTTGTTAGAGCTCTTGGAAGTTGGTCGGTGATTCCATTGCAGACGGAGATTTGACAACACCACTTCAGTCTGTTCTAAGACATAGGTCCCCCAGGAGGACGACTGGGATAGGGTAAATGGCTCAAGTCTGGACGACCTCAAGGACAACATACCGGACAAAATAGCCTGAAAGTTGAGGTTCCAGGCTCTAACACCTTGACATTGGCGCAGAACCGAAGCTTTTCGGACTCTCGGCCAGATAAGTTCAAGTTAATTTCATTTATTGGGAGAGGCTTGATGTATGATCGGTATCAGAAAAAAAAACGCCCTCGAGGACAACATAGACGCTCACGCAGGGCAACAAATTGAGCACCGAAACACGGAGGAAAGAACCATCTTCATCTTCTGCAGGAACTGTAAGTGTGTCTAATACACGAACAGAGAGCGCGGGATGCTCGGAATATGAGATCGCTGAATAAGGGAACTTAAGTGAGGCTATCGATCGGCCAGGAAAAGAATAAAAAAACTACAAACGTTCTCTGAGCTCGTCGACAACCGCTTTTAACGAGTCCACCAGACTCGTTATGTGCTTGACGTTGTCCTCTTGGCTTATCGATGACACAGCATCGGAGTCACTTGAAAATTGTTTAAGATATCTGAGAACGATATGGACCCATTGCTTTTCTCTGTCAGTACGCGCGAGAGCATAGACGTTGATCGCCTGCAACTGCATGTAGGACTCTAACCAAGTCCATTCATGTTGTGCGTAGTGTGCTGGCAACGATGAATATGTTTGAAGGGCAGAATTCAAAGAACCTCTGTGACTGTGAAAGCGATTCGTCAATTGGAATCAGAACAACGACGGTTGCCACTTACACGTCCAACGCTGCCAGGCTGCCATGTAGTCTCAGTGCAAACTTACGACGCCCAGCCTTCACATAAACCTCAATTGCACGGTTGGTCAGCTCGATATACAAATCATAGAACGAGTCCTGATTCCCCAAACACTTCAGGAGCTGAGGATTGGTGATGAAGCGAGATTCTCGCATCCCCTCATGAGGAGAGATGGGAACGCTGGGAAGCGAGAGGGAGAATGGTGGCCTAGACGGCAAGAGGCCCAACTGTATCCCAAAGACATCCAACTGGAAATATGTCGGCAATCGCGCGATCTGAGGGACGAAAGGTTACCTGATGGCGTGCCAGCTCGAGTAGCTCGCCTTTGCAAGCATTGAATTGGTTCAGCAAAATACTCTCTAGCTGTATGTCTTTCGCCCAGACCTCAACCTGTTCTACGGCACTGAGTGCCGAAGAGTGCGTCCAGGATTCGATAAAGAATGAGGGTAGAATAGCCTGATGGGATATGAATCAACTGTTTGTTTAGAAACAGGACGGTATGCAATCGACTTACGCTAACTTCACGGAGGTGCCTCCCGAAAGATGTGAGGAACGTCACGACGTTACAACAAATATCCGAGACTTTGCCCATTTTCGCGAGGAGGCTGCATTGCCTCGCGAGCATGTATATGCGGAGGTCGAAGACAGATACAGTATTTGCGACAATCAGATCACGGTATGGCTTTTTAGTGATCGAAAGAAGAGGCAGGGAGTCATCATCCGGGCCAGGAATGATGAGGGTGCCGAACCAAGACAGGTTCTTTTCCTTAAGCACATGTGCAAACGTCAAATCCAATTCGTCATAACATCGTAGAGCATCTTCGGGGAGATTCATTCCTTCGAATGATGCGGCCAGGCTTTCCTGAACGAGTGAAGGCATGATCCAGTGTAGAGAATGAGGGCTTATGGGGCTAACGGCACCTTCAGAATAAAAAATGTGCAGAAATTCCATCCCGGCATTGATCGTTGGCTTTCCGATCGCTTAACTTCCTCGTCCCTCTGGGATACGGCCGTATCGAATGCGAACACCAGCCCGTCTTTGACCTTAGTAAGAAGATCGGCCCAGGCTGCGGGATTGTCCATGGCTGCAGGCCACGCAAGCTGTACGCATCTACCAACGGTCGAAATCACAACACTGAAACCGAAGACCTAATGGCACATACCTGTCCCGTTTGTCCGTATTGAAGTCTGCCCGTATCTTGTCGAGCACCTTGCTCTTGATTTGGAAGATATTTTTAGACACATTACGGGCGTTGGATCGGACGACTTGTACGACGATCCATTCCTGGTTCTTGCGATGACTTAGGAGCATCTGCCAATCTTTGATCTGCTTCTTGACAGTGCTTTTATACGTGTCGCCGTCCTGCTCGAGGAGACATAAACCGTCAGACGGATAGATTGGTTGGTCGTTTTACCTCACATGTTACGATGTAGATGTTCAGCAATGGTCTCTCTAGAAGCGAATACGGAACTTGGGAGGTATTCTCGTCACGAACGGTATTCAGGGGAACGAGCTGGACTTCAAGTTCTTGAATTGTCCGGATGGAAGGACGCGTCTGTGACTTCCAATGAATGCTCCTGAGAGGGAGCTGAGCCGAAAACGCAGCATGGATTTGTACCCATTGATCGGAAGAAAGAAAAGACTGATGTGCGGAATAAGTAACGATGACACGCTGAGTGGACATCGTCTAGATAGACGATTGTAGAATAAAATGTGATGGTAGATTACAAGCGTGAGTGCGGTTTGTCGGTCCGGTCCTTGACTCCATCTATCTATTTCCCCTCCGCATATCCAAACCAAATTCCCCCCAAGAGTACGACGTGGGATACGCATAGCACCGCGGAGGAAATCGTAGTCGATGGGTACACATCCCACGCATACTCTATTGCCCCGATGATGATAAGCCTACTCACGGTCAGACGAGATCAATCCGACACTTATCACACATACTTTAGAATGACAGGATAGCGCGTCCTCCACGTCAACAAGGGCACTTGATAAGCGTACCACGAATAAAACTGGTAATGTAACGAGCGCGCGAAAAGTATTCCGATCAGGTTAGACGTCATGGCAATTGTTATGATTTCTAGATGAACGTCGTGAGTGTAACATGACGAGCTGGGGGACACCTTGGACGTACCGTCAGTTGTGACAAGAACCGAACTCCCCGGGCGGTTCGGGTGCTGGATGGCCTTGTTGAGGACCGCCATAACCCCTCCTGCTCTTTGGCACCACCGAAAGAGCCCAAACGCAACAAGAACCGAAGCGTGTCCGACAAGTAGTGCCTTTGCGAACTTTGGGTCCAGGAATCTATCTTCATCCAAGAACCTCCAGTTGACGGTCCATTTGTAGAGGAATACGCGCCCCAAGTCAAATGCGTTCCTGACGTATTGTAACGGGTGATCGAGAAGGAAGGGGTACGCCAGCAGCCCTTGAACTGAGAAGATCGTCAGGCACAGCCGAGTAGTAGTAGCCAGGCCGCGAAGTTTGACAAGCACAACTAGAAAGGCAGGGAGATACAACAGGACGGACATCTTGACGGAAAGAGCGAGGCTCCATGAGAGCGTCAGTGGCGCAGAGACGGGTATGCGACTGACTCTCACCTAAAAAGTAACGTGGCGAGATCAGACAGACCTTCGCCAAGTGCAAGGATGAAGAGTTGGGTGAGTACGACAGCCCATACGTCGTTGAAGAGTCGCAATACATATATTGAATGAAGACGTTTGCTCAATGGTAGCAGCAACAAGATCCAATTAGGAACGCCGTCTGCCTTGCGATAGATCGCGCAAGAAAGAATCAGAGACGCAGAATATAGGAAACCATAGATCTGTTGAGACAGTTCGAGATTTCGGCCTGCGTCTGTGAGTTTGTAAAGAAGGACGTGAATGTAAACGTGTCCCGCGGGATATCTATGCAAACCGTTTTCAGCAGCTCCGAACCCTCTCTTCAGGATGACGACCACTCACACTAAAGGACCCGTTGGCCCAGAAATAACAGAATAGTCTCGCTCTCCATCCAGAAAGAGTTTGACATGATACATATAAGTTTCCCAGTCGATTTCGGTGACTGCATCGCGATCCCGGTCATGGTGGGACACGACAGATGGCAGTGACTTTCTACTTACATGGAACAAAACGAATAATAAGCTGAGTAAGGGCTACATCTGCGACGACAACTAGGCTTGCGAGGGTCCAAAAGAATTGGGGATCGAAAAGCAGTCGCTTTGCTAGATTCACGAGAGAGGAGGCAGTGATGGTTGAAAGCCCGAAGGACGCAAGGCCACGACGGCCGCGGGAGGTGTCAGTATCGGTTGAGCTTCCCAGCTTGACTAGGAGCGGTACGCCGAGGCAGGGGTCAGATGAAAGTTGAATCGTCGGCAGTAGCACCCAGCAGCACCAGTGAGGCGGGGGTTGCGAGGGCTGGAAGAAGGCGCCAGGCTTCTTGCGCCGGGCTTCTTGGCTTGGGCCAAGCGGAGGTTATTCTCACGTCCACGAATCCATCCCTCCTCTCATTTTACACACACGCCATCGACGGCCCAGACAGACCTGGAGCTCAGAGGGATTGGACCTTCTACGCAACCGCATGCGGCGTTCCCGACCGCTCGCAGAAGCGCACCCTGAGCTCCTGGTTATAGAGACTCCGGGCTTGTATCGCGAGTACCGCGTCGAAAACTGGCACGCGTCGCGCAGCCAACGCTGGCGCGTCGCCAACGGATTGTCATGGATTTCAATGTTTGACGTGTGCTCGGTGATGTTTTTCGGTCTGTTATGGCCTTCAGTGCGTCCTCTTCGTCGTCTCTTTTCCCCTGTCGGTGACTCACGACGCCCGGGTTAGGTGAAAAGAAACCCAGTCCTGATGATTGCCACGGGGGTAGGGCTCGGGCTGCTTGTATATTTGAAGCTTAGACAGGTCCTCTGGGGTATGGGGTTGTAGCGAATTCTGTTGTCGTCCGGTCTAATGCCCACTTCCAGAGTCAGTCCTCGTTCTCCCGCCCTATGGCATTCAGCTCGAAACACATCGCGGGCTCCCCTCCCTGCCACTCTTTGTTTCTAGGAGGTTTATACCCTTGACCGAGGTGCAAGATGTGCTAATTAATGAAGGGCTGCGGAGATGGGACGTGCGTTACTATCTTGCAGTTCTCTACTCTTCGCGAGGACAGCAGTGCCTTGAGGTTGCCTACGAGGTAACGTGAGGCTTGTCCATATATCTGTTCGGGACTTGCTCATTGCTCTCCCAGAATACGCTGCCTCGATTTCCGGTATTACTTCAGATATATCATGGTATCCATGAATGTCTACAACACGGAGTAGGAGACGTGCAAAGTATAGTGAACATGTGAAGCCACTGCGCAGCTATACTTTATGAACTTGTCGAAGTTATCATACATGCACACGTAGTATAGTATGTTAGATGCAGTGACGATAGAGAACCGGAAACACCGATTTAGTGTAGAACGTGATGGGCAACGCTGTCTTCGCTCTCATACGCACTCAATAGGTCGTCGTATCCTTCATCGTCGCCCTCCTCAGAGGCACTTTCAACGCGTTTAGTCGACCTGCCTTCCGACACCTTCCGTGTTCTGGGGGAGTGACTGCTGGACGAGATCTTCCGGGCACGGGGCTCGGGGGTATCCCCATTCGCTTTACGACTATCACTTGAGAGTTTTCTCGTCCGGATTGGTGGCAGTGTTGGGAAAACTGGAGACGAAGAGGACGCCGAGTCTTCCTCAGTGAGTTCCGACTGGAATACGGATGCGCGCGGTGTCACGGCAGTGTCATGATCATCGAGTATTTCCGGCGGGGCTAAAGTATCCGGGATGGTGTGGTCCACCGGAGACCCGGCTTGAGGGGGTATTGACGGGGCGTATTGCGCGGGGCGTTTGGGTCGCTGGCGCGGCCCCCGGGGAAACGCCTCGAGTGCGATAGACGAATCTGACGTGTGATGCCCGCGGGTCGGTATGGGCGTTTTTTTACGTACTAGCCTCTTGGCCGGGTTTGGGGTTTCTACGACGTGAATACTTTGCTCTGAGATAACTATGGGGCCGCGCTGAGAATCGGCACTCGACAGCGCAGCTTGGCTGAGGGCGGCCAATGGAGGTGGTGGAGTATACAGAGGGGGTGAAGCAGGAATCGTTGTGGGAGAATCCAACCGGTCCATCGTGCTCCAGCCCCGACTCGCTGATCCGTCGCTAAGTGCAGACGGTGAATTCGATCCCTGATTCAGAGACAAGTCTTGTCCATTGACACCCTTTTCAGATGGGAGGGACTGCAAACGGCCATGACCTGTGTGGAATTGCGGTGCCATGGGGGAGACAGAGCGGCGATTGAGAGGGACGATGCGACTTCCTAACGTATCAGACTCCCATTCCGAATGGCTGCTGTCATGACGTCGGGTTTTCTTCGCCACCTCAGACGCTGGAGGGGTGGTAGACGACAGCGAATCACCCTTCATATGCAAGGGAGGGGTGCGGAGCGGCGTGGGAGACGTGGATCCGGTAAATAAAGAAGAGGAATTAAGTAGCAGGGGTCTAGGGCCGGATTTTGAAGAAAATTTCGATGAAGTCACGGTTGACAACCCTGCAAGAGATGCAATGGAGTCCTTGAGGCTTTTCGCCTGTGTCGAAGCGGTGTCGTCACCGGAATCCGGAGGCGTAGGAGAGCGTAATAAACGGCTTCTGGGCTGCGGAAGCATGCTATTACGCGGAGATCGGAAGTAAGCTGGGCGAGGAGGTGGGGAATATGGTTCACTGCGAAAAGTGTCGGAGAATGATCTCTCGTGGGGAGGAGCCGAGGCGGTATGACCCGCAAGGTCAGTTGCGCGTCTAACATGTGATTGGGCACCATCTGAAGCAGCGGAGGTAGGAGATGTGGGTGTCTTATTCCACGCTTGCATAGCCTTCACCCTCCAGTTCGTGCTGACCTTAGAAAGGGAGGCAGCCGCGTCCGAGTCCCTGATTTTTTCGGCGTAGCTCCACCAGGACGAAGCGGTAGAGGATGGAGATACAGGAGGAGATACAGGTGGCGGCGGTGATACAGATGGGGGAGGTATAGAAGACACAGGAGAAGGAGGCCGCAAAGGTGAAGCTGGGAAAGAGGAGACAGTGGACTCTGGAGAGGGAGGGACTTCCATAGCGCTTTGATTTGTTATTCCTTGCCAGACCACGCTGGCTAATCGCGACGTAAGATTGCCCGTAGACGGGGAAGCACTTGCAGAGGGCGTCTCAGTTTCGTCGCCCTCATCTCGTGATTCTTCCACCGAATTCTCGGAAGTCTCTGGCGAGGAAGGTGTCGAGGTACTCTGGTAAGTGAAACCTTTCCATATTTGGTCACGCAGGCGAGATCCAAGCGTGGTGTTAGTATTCGATGCCTTCGACTCTTCCTCCCTGCGCCTCCTCAGTTCCACTGCTGTTTGGAGGATGTTATCGATGCCACCTGCAGACGCTACGGGGTACTCCTGGAGAAGGCTCATGCCTTCTATGAAGGCATCGTTTAGTTCCCATACTCGCAATGGGGACGAAGGGCCGAGTAGCAAGTTCTCCTCGGTCCAAAGGCTTGGTGTATGTCGCGCTGTCTTGCCAAGGCTAAGACACAGTTAGAGGGAGATAAGGCGAGGGACCAATCGTGGCATACCGAAAGAGCGGCCCTCTTACACGAATCAACATACTGGTACAAATGTCAAGCAGAGCCTCAAGTTTGGGTGATGAAGACCGTGTTGTCTTAGGGCGAGCGAACAATGCGTCCCATACAGACAGAACGGACGGAAGCGGTAGCGTGTGTGTGAGCAGAGGTGCCAGCCATCGGCTACGTATGGAAGGGTCAGCACATTGTCATGCGGTCAATCAAGCTCGTACTAAGAGTAATGGGGGAGTCCTGGGTCAAGACCCTTCGAACGCTTTGAGATGGGACGTTAATACGCATTTCTCCCTGAGCGTCCGTGTCAAACCTACCAGATCTGCAGACAATTCTGGATCTGCCCACTCAAGTCGAGCGCCAAAACGGCGCATCCATGCGTTTCCTCCTTCCTCATCTTCAAGCTCTGCAAACTCCCCTACCATGGCTTCAAAGAGCCAGAATGTGTCCGCCTCAACATGGGCCGCATCGAGTGATTCCACCTCTTGATGGAGCACAGAATATAGAGGAATTAGCAAGGAGGCTACATGGGGGGATTGGTTGGCTGGATTCAAGCACGAGTGGATATACAGGAGACGTATGAGAGCGGAAGCATGTTTGGGATGTGCGTTTCCGGTATTGAAAGAATGGGAAGAAAAGATAGTTTGGTGAGGTGTTGAGCCGTCGACGCCCGGAGATGTCACAGATATTTCGGGAATCAGATCTGCTTCATCACCTAAACGAATTTCAGAAATATCATTGTCTCGGTTGATTGCTCTGAGACGGATGTCCAGGTTGGCAGAGCAGGGAATTTTAATCCTTTTGTTGGCAGAGGGGTCTAGAGGACAGTCGCCAATGCCTTCTGGCTCCTCCTGCAGATCGGAGAAGAGAGTAGCCGGAACGCGGAACAGATCTTTGATGGAACTGGTTAGCGCGGCGTCCAGAGGACCCAGAGGAGATGTAGGAGGAGGAAGGTCGGAAAATGGCTCGAGCAGCCGGCGCACAAGATCCTGGAACCATCATCATTATAAGAACGCTAACCAGACCTAGATGGAGTGGACACTGCGAACATAATAGCTTTCCCTTTGTTTTTGGGCATCGGCCTCCCACGATGATTTGAGAGCGGGTAGCGTTCCCAATAATAACCTGGCGATTCACGTTATTGGGAGAGAGAAGCTACCTCTACAAGCCCTCACCTCCAAATCCTAGGGCGCAACCAGGAAGGAGAATTAGGAATTCCTACCGATGGTTGAGCAAAGCGAGACATGGACAACGTCAGACCGACCATAGGCGCAGAGCTTGCTTAACTGAGACATGTCAACCATCGGTGTGTCGCTCGACCTGTCCAAGAGCTCGGAAAGGGCACCCAGGCTGACGGGTCATCAGAGAGGTAGCAGGACTCCTCCCGTAATGACTCACACATCACTCGGCCGGTGTTCCGGGGTCCACTGTACATTATATGAAAATGCGATGCTTGCAAGGTAAGCCTGCATAGTCGCAGTTGAGACGGGAGGCGCGGACAGCGCCTTGACGACCTTCGGTATCACGAGTCAGCCCACACGTAGTCTGGAGGTTGACATTTATACAAACCCGTGCGGGTACACAACGATCTTTGTTCGTCTCAGCGGTCTGAAGGAAATGTGGTCCTAGACGTACTCCGAGAAAATCGCGGCAGGCAAGCAAGTCTAGAATACCGATGTCGTAGAAAGTCTAAGCGGAGTATAACAGAATCGTCACACCTTTAGAATCCACATGTGGCGCGGCAAATACGATAGTTGACGCAGCTTCGAGGACTGCGGGGCTCAAATTGCCGCTGGAAGAATTACCTATGAGCAAAGACACTGATAGTCGTGGAATGCGTACCTTTCAAGGTCCGAAAAATACTCGAGGAGGACGGTTATTTGCATCTGCAAGATCCCTAGCAAGTGGCCCATAATTTCATCCTGGATCAACCGTTGAGCCTTCGCGCGAGCCAATGTTTCGTTGCCCTGCTGAAGGAGGATCGAAATATCTTTGCCGATGACTTGCCCCTGTGCGTCTTTGCGGTCTCGTAGTTGGCCTAACCGTTGAACGGTAAGACGGAACTGAGCCTGGATACTATGGTAGTCCCTCTGAAGACAGTCCTCAGAAGCGCGAAACGCGCTACGCACCTTCGCGCTCATTTCATCCCAGGAGTCGGATGTCATTCTCGCAATTGGGTGCTGTGAGTATTATAATAGAGGGCTAAGGGGTGTAGAAAAAGCTTTCAAGGGTGTAAAAGCACATACGGCGTTACAAGGAGCACTCGACGACAAGCTGTCACAGCTTTAGGCGGTGCTGGGGGAGCCCGCGACGGGCAACTTTAGACGAAATCTCGTAGCCGGCGACGACCATAACATAGCCTCGTCACGTGGCCACGGAGGTAAAGCGCATTATATGTTTTATTATGTTACAGTCTCCCACAAAAAATATGCTCAGGCAACCGTTTTCCTAAACGGCTCTCTCGCATGGATTCTCTATGTGAACCAGGACTGGGAAGTGATGACAAGAGCCTCGATAGATGCTCTATTCGGGCCGAACCTCTAGGCTCAATAACGGAATCGCTCTGCAAGCGGGGCTGTACGCCTTCTGCTTCCTCGTCTATCGATAACGGCCTCCAAGGTTTACTGGCATAGCGCCACGCGTATATCGCAAGACCGGCCCCGTAAAGAATGACTTGAAACATAGGATCAGGGGCAAAAGGCGTTCTAAAGTCGTATGCATACTCACGCAGAAATGGAGGGACCCAACTTGCTATCATAATATACACGTTCAGAAGCTGACAGACCCCACGGTCATCGGGTGCTCAGTTATCCGTAAGCCGAGAGATGCTGCACAGGTAGCACGAGGACTCACCGTCATCAGGGCAGGGTATGGTTGAAATCCAGAAAACAAATGATGTGGCCATGCCGATGTGGCAGGTTAGCAAGAGGAGGAGGCGCGCGCCATCCAACCAAGTCCTGAATTTCACGATTAGTCTGAAACTTTCATCAGACAACGGCTAAGAGATACACAAGGAAAGCACCGACAAGATTGGTAGCATAATTACCGTAAGGGCGTCAATCCCCAAAAATATGAAAAGGAAAGATCCTGTGTTTTGGAGCTTCGTTATGGCCTAGGTCATGTCGACCAGACAATCACTCACGTTCAGGCTGACTAGAGACCTCCCATCGAAGAAACAAGACGCAGGACAGAAGAATAACCCAGATAAGACATATGAATGTCGTCAAGGCTATAATAGTCGGGGGAATGAGCACGCAACGCCACTGATTACCAAAACGACATACAGAACGCGGCCAGCCGTAGCTTCAGAAATAAATGTTCCATGTCGTGACGTCCAGGGCAGCGTGCAGCAAGGCTCGTGCAATATCCTGAGGAGGAAGGGAGTCTAGTCGGTACAGAGCTGGCCAGCCAGCACTGACCAGATGATACAGGAGACCTGATAAAGAAGGGGGGGAGAGATTTCTTGTGTCTTGCATCGGAAGAATGGAGTCCACAAGTACAAGAGTTTTGTGATTAAAGTGAAGGCAAACCCTTTGTATCATCGTAGGAACCGCCGCGCCCAGGGTTCTGAGGCGTGGGATTACAAGGTCCTCTTGTTCACTCGATCTGTCAATCAAACAAACCGAGCCCTAGATACAACAATTACTATTGACCGCAACTATGATACAGATTACAGGAATAGGTATCACATAGAAACGGGACACATAGAAGGGCAACATGAGACTGCTTGCAATGTGAATCCAGACAGCAGATGAGGTCGGACTTAGGTGACTGTAACGATCTCGCCTTTTCCGTCCTTGAGTATGACCAGTTCACAATCCAGCTTTTCACCTGTGTCGAGGCATACTACATCAGTGGGATCGACGGGATTTGTCTTGATTTGTCGCTTTTCCATGAAAGAACGCCCCAGAACTACATCAAAGTGGGACTCTTCAGACAGGTAAACAGCATGTGTTGTTTTAGTCTGGCCAACCGTGATTGGCATATTTCCAATACTTATAGAGATGACGACAGTTAGCAAAAAATAGAAGACAACCTGAAAGAGCTCACTTGACTAGACCACTATATCCGTAGCGGCCTGGCGCGGCATCTTGTTTGATGAAGCCATGCTTCATGGCAAACGTTCGGGACACATACACGTAACGATAACCGGTCTTGAGCAGCATGCGAACTGGATCTTTCAAGTCAGGACAGGATTCCAATAGTGGCCGGTAGTCCCTATCCTCGTACCATTCGGTACTGAACCAATACTACCCATGATCGTGCGAACCCCGTTGCTAGTATGAAAATCTTCGAACTCTTTCTTATGTTTCTGAGGCCCTTCATGCGAAGCACGGTTCTTTTTCTTGCCGCGTGCGGAAGGAGAGCCATGTTCGGGAGAAGGTTGGACTAGCACGGTATAGTCGGGGTGGAAGACGTAGAAAGATGGATTTCGGTATGATGATTGAGATGGCAAGGGCTCGGAGGGATCGCGTAGATAGACGGTTGGAGGATTCACGCTCCCGTTTTGCCTCCACTGAAAGATAGTGTAATCACTATCTGGCGACAATTCTATAAAGTTCATCGAGAGATGCAGAATGAAAGCACACCATCGTCAAGATTCCAGACTGAACCGTTCCATTCGTATTTCAGCCACCCCGGACCGACGCGTTTCCCATAAAATTCGGTATTTCTCTTTCTGCTGAGCTTGTCGAATAGCGATGTGAGGGTGTCGACAGTGACTGAAGGATGGATTAAGACAGACTTGTATGGAGCACTGGTGACAGAGAAAGGATCATACCGGAATGGACGAGGGCCAGGGAAGATGAGGGTGTATGGATACTAATAACAGGGGGCTTGTCTGAAGCTGAAGCCATTCTGGGTATCGTCGAGAGGATTAAGGTGGGGGGTTCCGTGAGTGAGGACAATCCGGTACTTGGTCAGCAACACCCGCGCGGGCGAACAGGCCAAACATGATGTCATTCATGCCTGTTTTCGTCGAAAGAAGAATTCGGAAAAATTTAGCACTTATACTTATCTGTAATTAATGTATATAATGGAAGTATTTGGTAAGTCAATGCCCAAGACCTTTCTGACCGTATTTGATCTCCAAATGTGGCTAAATTAAGACCGTATTATTTGCAATGGAAGGGATCGCACAACGAAGCTGAATCTGCAGCGATCTCACAGTCGATTCACAACAGCAGCAGACGGCGCTCATGCCTGTGCCTCCGTGCTGCGCGGCCTACACCGCTTCAGTACCATAAACGTTCCACGTTCCACCCCGCCACACGCATCATGTGAGGTCTTCTGTCACCTCATCTTGCCCCTCAGCGTTCGCCTAGAAACAGACCAAGAAGTGGGAAGTGGGATTCAGTCTTACCTAGTGACTCTTCCTTCAGGAAAGGGATCGAGATCGAGTGGCGTGGGTGATTGGATGATGATCCTTATTTCGATGCATATAGTAAGAAAATCCAAAGCTGCTATTTGCAACCTCTTGGGCCGGAATTGCCCACTTGCCATAATAGCCAGTGGATCACAGGTTTCAGCCATGGTTTCGGGTAACATCCTGTCATATTGGGCGCTACGTGGCCCACGATACGGGCACAGAGCCCATTCTATCTATCGGGCACATCCATGGATGAGTCTGAGTCGGATGATACAGGAACGTCTGGTGCACAGCGCCACGACCTTATACGGATTCGAGGTAGCGGACAGACGCGAATGCTATGGTATCATCCTAGGGCCCCCCATCTGTCACAATTCAGATTCACCGCTCAGGCATGAGCCCCAAACCTAGGAGACAATGATATATTCCGATCATAGTTTTCCAGCAGCTTTCAAATATCGTACAGTAGCCACTAAAGACCTTCTGCCTGTGACGACACTATACACTCAATTAGATTTGTACAGCCTACATTGTGTCGTCGATCTCGAGCAAGATTAACACCTTGTAACCACCCGAGAGGCTCCGCCTCATCCGAAACTTGCCAATATGTGAGCCAGGATAGTTGAGACAGCGAACGGCGAGGCGTTTGAGGTCTTCGGTGCCTGACATCTGTACAAGGCTAGTATTTCCTCGAGAGCGTCCAGCTACATTCTGCATAATAGGCGCGTGACTGATGGGGCCATCCTGCGACTAAGGGCAGTCAGACAGGCGGTACACGCATATGAGGAAGGGGGAACATGTACAGGAGCCACTGGAGCGTAGTACTCAGGCCTAGGTGGACCAGGGGGCATCGGAATGTACTGAGTAACCTCGGGATTGTGCCCGTGGTGACCTTGGTTCTCCAGATGTTCTGCGGGACCCTTCGGAGAAGCCACCATCAACAAGGAAAGAATGGGGACAGGAAAATAACTGATGACCCACTGCAGTCGGATGAGGCACGTGATCATATCCCATATCACTTGCGTATCTTGCCGGAGGGATGTAGCTGGCGTGGCTCACAGCGTGTTGAGAACGAGGAAATTCTGCGGCCGTTAGAATTTCGACATTTGTTCATGGTCGGAGTGACCTATAGGAGGTATCTAGAGTGACACACAATGATGAGTGGTTGAGACTGGAGGACGAAGTGTGCGGTATGCGGTAGACCTCAAGATTCTGAACAGGATCATGTCGGTAAAGCAGGGTAGAGATAGATAGCGGTGGGGGTGAATTGGCCATCTAGGCTGCCGTTGTGCACGATTCCGTCGAGGGGAGAATATCCACTCAAACGAGAGGTCCCATTTTTATAGGTAGGAAGGTGAGTGTGAAAAGACCTATGCGTCGTCGCGTAAGCAGTTCAGATGTGTCTGCGTCTTCCTACGAACAGACATGTGGTTCGGATCCTTTCCTCACTATTATCCGTTGGTGTGACAAGAAGTCCCATTAATGGGTAACTGGAAAGGCATATGAAATGTGTGTGGGACAAGGACTGATTCCAGGATGGTGGATGCCTGAAAAAAGAGGCGCTGCGCTGAGAGGATCATTAGTGCGCCACATTGCGCCGAAAGATTGAGGAGTGAAAGCAAAGGGCATCTAAACCACTGCCAGGCATCGTGTCGTACTTGGAAAGGAAAAAGGATAACGCCAGTGGAACAGACTCAGCAAAAGTTCACGGCGCAATGGAGGCAACAAGGGAGTGACATTGAGGACCCAAACAAGGGAACACAATGAAATGTGTGCCAGGGAGACTCCGCAGGCCTTCCCGCCGCCGACGTTGACCAAGGATCCACACGGCGTGAGGTCACCAGTTGTTCGAGAATGTCTGATCCCACTACCAGAGGAAAAGCCTTTCCCCTTGCATCTGCAGACTTGAACAATCAGGTGCAGATACCTATGTGCTCAACGCGAACGAGTCTTCTGACCGCATTGTCCAGATTCTCGATCTGGTACAACAGGCTTCCACCTACAAGCAGCTGAAGAAAGGGGCGAATGAAGGTATGCCTTGTAATTCCTGATGAAGATCACGATTTGAACGTGGTCTGTCGCAGCGACAAAAACACTCAATCGCGGCATTTCCGAGTTCATCATCTTGACAGCTGACACGGAGCCACTGGAGATCCTTCTCCACCTTCCGTTACTTTGTGAAGAGAAGGTACGTCAACTCTTCCTCGTCGATTGGTGCATATTGTTCACGGGACCCTGGCAGAACGTACCGTACGTGTTCATCGAGTCCAAGGCAGCTCTCGGTCGTGCATGTGGTGTCACTCGGCCCGTCATCGCTGCAAGTGTTACCACGAATGAGTCGAGAGAGCTGCAGAGTCAGATACAGACAATCAAAAAGGCCATCGACAGGCTCATGGTATAGGCGGTTCTTTCATTTGGATGTAGCCGATGTAGTGCAATTCTCTACGTCTCACACTCGAGAATCATGATGTTGGTGTTTTGTGCTTGCTGGACGATGAGCGCTGCGTTGAAGGCGCAGGGTTTATCGGGGTAGGATTGTTGGTGCCACAAGCAACTCAGTTCAGGTACTATACTACTGCTATGCGCTGAAGGCAACATCTCATGATGAGCAAATATGGCTCCAACTGTTTAGTTTACATCTACTCACCAAAGAAGACCAACTATACGGAAATGTGATAGGTTTACTAACAGATGAGTTGAGGTCTGCCATGTCTGCTAACTACCACCATACCCATACCGTCCCCGCGTGATTGGACATGTACGCCACTTGTTACCAATGCGAGATACAGGCACTTGTCGCCACAGTGTATCCAAGATCTCGAGAAGGGCGTTTCGAGTACCTGGGCAGAGGCAAGCCGTTAATCCCTCGTTTGTCTAATGCGAAAACCAACCTTGATATTCATTCATTGTCACTCCACAGCTGTGTCTATCCCATGTACGGAATCCCAAACACGGTATCGAGGATGCACTAAGCAGCCGAGCAGAATCTCGCCTTCAACTTTGGCCTGTCTATAACATCGCATGATGGCCGACTATTCAAATGGGTACAGAGCAGATTGGGGCTCGCAAATTGCCATTACGCTGGGTGATGGTTACAAAGATAGCGTGCTGATTACACGTAATGGACATAGACCAACAGATAGACCGAAATATGAATAGGTGAGGTTGTGCGGCCTTCGCTACTTCGGAACATTTTCGCGGGCCTGCTGTCGGATCCTACGCCTGGAACCAGACGATGGAGATCAGCGCACGTTGAATGCCAAGCAAGGGCAGGGAACATACTCATAAGCTACCTTGTCATTCCTGCCAACAAGATCATTTGAACACCTGAAGGAGTGTCAACAATAGGACCCACTTGAACATAGTATAAGCCTCGCTCTGTGCCGGATCGTTGACATTCGGATCGTTCAATAGAGCCTGAACACCCAACACGATCTACGAGGAGTACTCAGATATCGTCATCGGGGGTTCATTCTCATGCACTGACTTGTTTGATGGTAATAGCAGGCTTCCATGATTTCTCCTCGTCAAGTATAGACAGACAAACAGTCCCTGAAGGGTATACGTTTGGATGGAACAATGGTGGCACGAATTTACCTGGGTAATAATATCTGTTCAGCTAGAAGTGCTATCGATTTCGACGTTACGCGTACATTTGGGAGGTTTTGACGGATAATCTGATTAGTAGTTTCAGTCGCATGATTCGAAGCCCTTCGTGAATGGCCTACATACCTTCCGGGAAAGTCATCGTCAATTTGTAAAGCCCACCTTCCCATGGGGTCTAGGAGGATCAATTCGTCAAGCACTGACTATCGCGTACCTCCATCTCGCTTACCCCATCCTTCCCGGGTATGCCGACCTCCCATTCCATCAGATTCATGGAGCCATCTGGAGCCTTGGTAGGTTTCGCGTAGAATCCCTGTAAAGTGATTAATGCGAGTCGCGCAAAGCGCCTCTGAAGAAATAAGCACACACAAATGGATGGTCCTTCCGCCACTGCTTCCTCTCCTCAGCGAGCCGGGGGCGACAGATGCCAGACATGTTGCGAATGTGTGAATGAGGGATGATCGGGGACAGCACAGCGCGATTGGCTGGGTGCCAAACTCGGTCAAACAACAAGGACGCGATGGGGCTGACGCGGCGGCAGCTTGACTAAAAGCAACAAGTGCGAAAGTACAAAATGAACTCGCTAGTTAGCAAGTTCTCGACAACTGACGCGGAGAGCGAGATCAGAAGGGCCAAAGGCATTGCCGAAGAAGAAGATCTTTCAGGTGCTATGTGGGGCTCGCAAGCCGGATTTGGACAGTTAGTGCATGGACACGCCTTCAATATCCCTCCCGTGCCAGATGTGCGTTTCAGTGAATCTCTTTTCCAGTGGACAGTGATCTCACGGCGTGCTATGTGCTTTGTTTTAGCCCACTGCATTTCTGAGGCTTCACACTGATGACCACGCTGACCCCAAGTGCAAGATTAAGATTCAGCACGGCACTACCACCCTTGCTTTCCGGTTTCAAGGCGGAGTTATCGTAGCTGTGGACTCTCGTGCTACTGCAGGAAGCTACATAGGTGATCTTCTCACCGTGATGGGTGATCCACGCTTATCGTCTACTCAGCATCTGGCACCGTAAAGAAGGTTATCGAGATCAATCCATACCTTCTAGGAACGATGGCAGGTGGTGCTGGTGCGTCACCATGCGTTCTCCACATAGCATCTAGAGTCCCTAATATCCACGCGCAGCCGATTGTCAATATTGGGAAACATATCTTGGCATCCAGTGCCGGTTACACGAGTTAAGGAACAGGGAGCGGATATCTGTCGCCGCTGCTTCCAAGTATCTAAGCAACCTCGTCTACAGTTATAAGGGCATGGGTCTCAGTATGGTGTGCTTCACTCTTCTCTCATGATAACGAGTCGTGATTCATATCCTCCTAGGGCACCATGATCTGTGGTTGGGATAAAACTGGCCCCACCATCTTCTATGTTGATTCGGATGGCTCCCGTCTCAAAGGAGACTTGTTCTCTGTGGGATCAGGTAGTACATTTGCATACGGTGTTCTAGACCAAGGCTACCGGTGGGACTTGACGGATGAGGAGGCTCAGGAGCTTGGAAGGAGGAGCATTTATGCCGCTGGTCACCGTGATGCGTTCTCCGGTAACACTTGCAACCTGTATCATGTGAAGGAGGACGGCTGGAGGTTCATTGGTGCGTCGCCTGCTGTTGCCATTCGTATTCGTATGTTGACTTTTATACTTCACAGGCAATTATGATATCACGAAAATGCACTACGATGGACCTGGTGCGGTTCCCGGTGCACCAGGCGGTGGGTATGGCTATGATGTTCGCACTGATAACCGGTTTTCTGTCCTCTCCAAGCCGGTTTCAGCATAGATACTTTGTACTGTATCGTACTGCACGTGAAGAATTGTATTCAAGCGCTTCCTAATTTGGCCGATTAAGTCGTCTGCGCACAACTCATGAAGCGTTTTTTTTCTAAATCACCAAAAAATCCTCTTTCGACGTCTGCTGTGTCCACACCCAATGACATAGTCGTCGATACACCTGCGTTACCGCCACCGCCGAAGCCCGTTGTCCCTCCTGTTCCGCATCCTCGACCATACGACCACATTGCTGTTTTGCCAACACAGGATGGGCTCCTTCTGAGACCACATGCAACTCACCGAGGCGAATTTGATCACTATGTTCGCATCACTTGGGGGAAAGTACCAGAAATTGAGGAATTCCAAGGCGTACCAAACGCGGGCGTCAATTGGGCCCCGGCCGTAGTCGTTTACGGTATAGTTGGCATCCTCGAGCTGTTCACTGGTAGCTTATCATCGTTTTCCCTTTGGAATCATTCTCAACTCCGTGATACCTTCCTATCCAGATTCGTATCTGCTCGTTATTACATCCACGGTCGGACGTTGGACACAGTGAGCACTCTCGCCCTTGCTTCTCGACGCTGAGCTCAAGCTTGTTTAGTACTCGATGAAAGCCGCAAAGTCTATGCCGTTAAAGATGTCAAAGCGATACCTCTAGGCGGCTTTCAACTGGCCACATCCGTGACCAGCGCCGTCTCGCGGAGCAATGCCGCCAAGTCCCGCCCGTCCCTCCTAACGACACCATCTCTAGGGCATTCCTGGTAACAGCCGCGGGTCTCTGGATGAGGTGGGGAACCGGGTCAAATTCTCAGAGGAATTTGAAGTCAAGGTGATGACTCCTGTAGCCGTCGACGAAGTCTCTGCGCTTGATAGGCCACCGTCTCCCGCTTCCATGGCCTCCGTGGCTTCCTCCATATCCTCTGAACACTCTGCAGCTCCCATTACGAAGGTATTGGCAAACCGCTTGTTGTTCTGGAACAAAGCGTCCAAAAAGAACGATACCAATACTTCGGACGTCGAGGTTCCTCAGGAAGCAGGTCGACCTTTAGACGATTTGATCCACGGAGATATGCACGAACCTCACGAAGTACTGCACAAAATTATTGAGACCTGCGGCTCCTCCACCAACCACTACCAGGGAAAAGTACACGCAACTAGAAGCGAAGATTCTTCGACAGACTGTCAAGGAATTTGCTAAAGGGGAGATGTATTTTGCATACGATTTCGGTATGGCGATACGCATGTATTGCAGTAATTTCCCTCATTGGACTGGTCTCAGACATAACACATTCTTTGCAACATAAGCAAGAACAACTTGTCAAAACCCGGAAACGGAATGCTCTGTTGGCCGAGCTTGATGCCTTGGATTCACCTGCCAACTCCGTTGCTAATGGCGAGAACATTGATATTTTAGCAGAACCTTTACCAACCCTCCCATTATGGCGCAGAGTGGATCGTAAATTTTGGTGGAATGAGCACCTCTCCAAACCATTCATTGAGGCAGGGGTACACACCTTTTCATTCGCCGAGTGCGACCCTTGGCTCATCTTTTATTCACTAGCTACATTCGTACATATTACCACTCGTGCAGGGATTCTTCCAGGTCGCCTCGTTTTCCATTCCACTGGATGCCGAGTTGGTGGAAGCTGGAGAGACCTCTCAGATAGACGTGGATTATATCATAATGTCTCGGCGATCGCGGGACCGGGCTGGCCTTCGGTACCAACGTCGAGGAGTAGATGACGAAGCTCATGTCGCCAATTTTGTTGAGACGGAAACTATCACCCAAGTGGACGTATGTAACACCCAAATGCAGATCTCGGTACTCATCTCAACTTGTTTATTTTTAGCGGGAGAATGTCAACCATATCTTTAGCTATGTCCAGATTAGGGGGTCCAGTGAGTCCCTACTCTTTTGGTGTGCCATGACACTCATCGTTCGTAGTTCCATTGTTTTGGATGCAGTCAGGTGCTGGCCTAAAACCCCCACCTCAGCTATCCCCTGAAGCGACGCATGAACAAAACCTTAGGGCGCTTACTCGTCATTTCAAACGGACGGTACCCTCTTATGGATCTCATGTTAGTTTTTTACGGTGCCCAGCGTATATGAGAACCAACCCAGGGCTGTAGACCCTTGTGAATCTAGCGGAACAACATGGGAAGGAGGGCGTAATCACTAACGCCTTCCGTGAATATGTCAAAGAAGCGCAGCTCCCAGATGTCCAGTACGTGACATACTAATTGTGGGCCTGAGCGCACTGACAGTGCGGAAGGTATTGCCAATATGACTTTCATGCCGAGACTAAGGGTATGAAGTACGTCGTATATATTTTGTATTCTTTGTGTGGGATGCCTCACAGCAGGCAGATACGAGAACATCTCGAAGCTTATCACTCAGCTCGAACCGTCGTTCGAGTCTCAGGGGTGAGCAAAAGGCAGAGCAATGGCTATCAATTATAACGGTCCTCCCATACTAGGTTTCTGTGGATATCCGACCAACGCATGCTCTCCCAACAAAAAGGCGTTTACCGTGTCAATTGTATCGATTGTTTAGACCGGACGAATGTCGTACAGGTCGGTCATATCATCACCTCACTAGTGCTTGTGTGCTCACGGATACTACAGTCTGCGTTCGCTCGGCACGTATTGAATCGACAGTTATTCTCCGTGGCTGTGTTGAGTCCTTCCGAAAATGGTCGCACAGAAATGGATGTCGTTGTTAATGATGGTAGACTTTGGATTGAGTTCTCACTTGGGTCTCCATGTGTTGATCGTATCTCTAGTGTGGGCAAACAATGGAGATGCGATTAGCCGCTGCTAGTGCGTGCTCTTGTTCCTGCTATCAACATATATTAATGCCAAAGACAGTGCAGGGACTTCGGCTCTCAAGGTCAGTGACCTATCATCACTCTCTTCCTGAGTATCGACAGTGCTTTGATAGGGTGACTTCACACGGTAACGTGCAAAAACCCAGCACTTGAATGTTCTGTTTCTTCTGATTTCTTTCCGTCCTACAGAACCGGGAAGCGTGATCTCGGAGGTTTATTGAATGACGGGATAAATTCCTTGGCAAGGTGACGAACGATTTCTGGTCCTGTCGCCTTCCTTCTACTCATTTTTAACTATGCAGGATGTACACCTCAACATTCAGCGATTGGTTTTGTCAGGTCGTCATCGACTACATGCTTGGTTTCCGAACACTTTCAGTCTTTTCAGAGTTCCTGTTGAAGCTGCAATCAACTGATCCGCGTGAACTCATACGATTGTCAAATATTCGAGCAGAGGCTATCTCGACATGTGTCTCGCGCGTCCTAGAAGAAGGGGAATCCTTATTGTCTGGTTGGACTCTGTTCTCTCCAACGGGGCTGAATACGAAGTTTGGGGAGAAGTTCGAGGAGAAGGTGCTACTCCTGGTCCGTCAATTTGAGTTTCTTCGACTTCCCCGCCCTGATTTTCACCCAGTCTCGGGTTGCCTTGTATATCATAGTGAGTGTATACCCTATTCAGGCACCTCCCCCCCCCCTCAAGCTTCCCAGAGCTTTGATTACAACCTAGAAAAAGTAAAGGTTTCGACCCGTATACCCCTTCACGACATCATGTCTATTACTAAAGGTTCTCTCAAACTTAACTTTCGTGTGTTCTGGCTCCACTCATCGTAATATAGGCGCATATATCGTCTCTCCTTTAGAGGAAACATCCCGCGATCCCTTGCAAAACGCGGGTTTCATCGTCGAGTGGCGCAACCTGCGCCAGCGCACACGCGTAACCAGTTACTCTCTTCATAACAGCGCCGAGCCCCCGTCGTCCCCCGGCGTGCCCAACTTGACTCCGAACAACACCAACAAGTTCACAGGGAGGTCCAGCGGCTCGTCGATAAGACCCAGACCTCTCTCGCCTCTCTCGCAGGCATCTCAGAGACGAATATCAACCAGTTCAGCAACGGCTACAACCTCATCGAACGCGGACAAGCCCACCGCGATAGTGCCACAACCGGCCCAGCAGTCGTCGCGAGCGTCGAGGGTTCCCGCGAAGGACAAGCGTCGTCCACCACCGCTCTCGCGCACGCCCTCGGTGACGGCCGCCCGCCTATCGCGGCTACTTTCGAGCGTCGCCGTGTACAATCCCGCCCCCGAAACAACGGCGAGCATCGGCAGCGCGGGGGGCACAAGCGGAGGCGGCGACAGGAAGACGAGCCTGGGCCCGGGCCCAGGCCGACGTAGCCCTAGCCAGAGTCCAAGTCCCAGCCCGGGCGGCCCGGGTACGTGCTTTGCCGCGTTCAAAGCGCTCCCGATCGATCCCGCGCGCACGCGGAGCGAGAGCAGCAGCGCCGGCATCAACAGCGGCAGCAGCAACAACTTCATAATAAGCGGCGGCGGTCCTTCCGCCCCCGCCACCCCCACCGCAGCCGCCTTTGTCGTCGAGCCTCAGCAGCGCGCGCCGGATGACCTTGCCGAGGCCGAGACGTGTCGTGAGGCGGTCGATCGCATGGTGGACGCCATCGCGCGCGCGTGCGTGGACGCCCACGCTGACGCCGATTCTGGAAAGGGCTGGGGCAAGGGCAAGGGTGGCGGCGACGATGTCGGGCCGTCGGTGCGCGACGGAGATATCGTAAGGTCTGTCTGTCGCCCTTACATGCTTGTCGTTTTCCCCTCAACTCTTTTTCACACTTACCGATGCATCTCTTGCCGCGTTGTTTTTTTATAGCTTGGCTGAGGCACGAAAGATGACAAGCATGTACGCAAAGATGGAATATGGCGTCAAGAGGTTGCTGTGGCTTGGCGGTTGAAAGCCATTTGGGTCGATGGTTGGTTCGATCACTCGGAGACGGATCGAACATTTCGAACGAATAGTGCACTGTAGGAGAACACTGAAATAATGTTTCGTGATTCGCCAGCGAGAGCTGCGGCAAATTACTACAACCGAGCAGAAAATGGAGACATGATATAAAGATCGTTAAATGGAGCAAAATGAATCTAGGAAAGGATTTATGGACAAACGTTTATATGGGCAGGGATATATATATTATGGCAGATTCCGTATGTCCAGTTCCAGTTCCTCGGGATTAGATACGAAAATAGAAAGGTTGTGGGTGACCGAGGGAATAAATACATAAAATAAATCAAATGTCCAGTCGTGGCAAGAGTCATTGCGTGTCAGAAGGGGGTATTGCGCCCAGCTGCAGCTTCCGGTGATAACGTCCATACCACTTTGTGAAAAAAAAAAAAACGCACGAAAGGGGGTTTGCAAAAACTGAGCCTGGCTTTGCTCGCTCAGGAACACCCCTCCTGCGGCGAAAAAAAGCCGCTAAAAAGCCAGAAAGTCACGCACGCACGCAAAGCGCATCGCTAACGCAGCTCGGCGATATCAATGAACCGTGTCCTGCGCTTCGTCGCTTTCGAGCTCGGCTCGAACTTCGTTCCAATCTCGTCCAGTCCGATGCCCAGCATATCTTCTTGTTCGGCCACCCGGCGCATGTGTCGCTCACAGAGCATGCGCCCTTCGACTTCCCAGTAATCAACGAGACGCTCCTCGCACCTCTTCCCGGTCTCGTCGTATTCGTATTCGCACGTGAGATGTTCGATGTGATATCGGTCACCCGAGTGTGACACCGCGCAGGGGCCCTCAATCGGCCGCCCGCAAAAAGGTGCGGTACATAGGGAGTGGTTCGCCTCGTGGTAGTGGTAGTCGCAGAATGGCTTTCCGTCAAAGACGTAGAAGGTCTTGTCAGGGAACGGTTTCTGTTGTCATGGATTCTAATAAGAAGACGCTCCAAAAAGAGAAGACCCACGTGACAGGTGTGACAATTGAAGCACTCGCGGTGATACTTTCCCTTGAGTTGCCCGTCTGAGGATGACACCGCTTGCTTCTCTATAGGCAAGTCGCACCGGCGGCACTATGGGGCAATCGTGAGTCGCGATGACCAGGACAAGAGCTATCAGCGCTATCGTACCTTTGGCAAATACATACTTTTCCAGCATTTATCGCACAGCACGCCTCGTCCTTTCTCCACGCGGATCCATCTGTTGTCCTCGATGTCCTTGGAACACCGCATGCACGTCTGTACCTTCTCGTCGTGCCTGGCCAGCCCGCTTGTGCTCGACTCTTGGGACAACCTGTCCTTCTTCGACTCAGGCGAGCTGCTACCGATCGCACCGGAAATCGTCCCTCCCCGTCGAACGACGTACCCTGCCAGCGATGTGGAAGAATCAGTCCTTGCGGGCGATGTCAGAGAACGCATTGGAGGTTTGGGCGCGCGAGGCCGGGGATGAGGTAGTCGAGTTTGGTGACAATGGTGAATCCGACGACGTTGGAGACCGCAAAAGTGCAGCCAGAGCCGTGTCAAGGCCACGTTCCGAGGTTTTCTCGGCGGGCTGTTGATCGTCCGAATAAGTTGACGAGACGGACGGACTATGATGCACCGGGCTTGGCGTTAAACCCATTCCACGCGCAAGGAGCGCATCGTTGTCCGACTCGTCGCTCTCGGCGTACGCAAGTCCGCCAAACTCAGATTCCTCGTCTTCGGCATAAGCGAGGGATAATGAATTCAGGTCGTCCTGGGTGACGACCTTGATTGTATCTCCAGAGACCGCGGCCTTCCTCTGTGCGGACATATCAGAGGAAGTAAAAGAGGGTCCTGTGGGAGTAGTGGGGGTCCCAGGTCCAGATGCATTAGCATCGGCATTAGAGGGCTTGGGAGTGTCGGACCGCCCAACGGGGAAAGGTATCGACGAGGGCTTTAGGGTTGCATTGCTCTCACGCCCGGGTAGCGGGGGTGTTTGAGATGGGACAAGGGCCGGGAATGGAGATGGTGGAGAGATTGTATGGACTCGAGAGTCTCGAGTCGGTGACGGAAGCGAGCGCACAGGGGATATAGGGAGCGAATACGGCATGGGTGGCACTGCCGAGAAAAGAGATCAAGTTATTGAAGATATTAAAAGACAGGATGAGAGAAGGGAACCATGAAGGAGGCGCAAAGAAGCGCACAGGGGGTGGAGCACAAGTCCGCGCGCCTAATGCATAATACAAGGTAAAATGAATGAATGACGACATACCGACCGGGGAATCCGGAATGCCTAAAGGAGGCGAGTCGATCTGGTAGAAAGACGACGGGGCCCAGTGACTTGGCAACGGACGTGTTTCCGGCGGCAAGTGAGACGAGGGAGGAGTGGCGAACAAGGCGGCATGAGCAGCTGCTGCGAAGCCCCTGCGTCCCACGCCAGCCATGCCAGCGGAGCCGCCAGATTTGGTCTCGAACTCTGCAGGTGGTATGAAGCGTTGCGGAGGATAGTTCGACGGAGGGGGAGAAGGAGCAGAGTTGACGGGAGCGCGGCGATGATCAGGGTGAGTTGGCCTCGGCGGTGTGTGCGGAACGCGAGTGGGATAGGGGACGTCTTGATGCACACGCGGAGACACGTGCGGGACAGAAGGACGGCGCTGGACGGGAGAACGAGTGTCGAGAAGAGGTGGGGCGGGTACAGGTGTCCTTGAGCGGAAGTTCCCCCGGGATCGCGAGGGATCTGCGGTGGAAACGAAGTTCGGAGGCATTTCTGGCCGTGAACGGGTAGGTCGACGGGCTGGGGTTAAAGATGACGGGTGAAATGGGCTTTGTGTACGAGAGGGCGAAAGAAGAGGCGGCTGAGGGGAAGGATAAAGAGGAGACGCAGGGCTGCGCACGCCGTTTTTTGAAGGCGTGTGAATTGGTGGAGCCCTTGCTGGCGCAGGAGTGGTATTGTTTCTGGGGCGGGCACCATCGTAAAAGCGGGTATCGGATGCCTTGGTGGACGGCCTCCGGTTAAAGAACATATCTGTACGAGGATGGGGGACAGTCTTTACGGGATTGATATCGGCGACGATGTGAGAAGAAGTTGGGGCAGTGGAACAAACGTGATCGGCAAGCTGATCAAGAGGGACGGTGAGGGAGCAGGAAGAACACTTTACGGAAGACATGCGTTGAAAGGGTATTTTAGGAGCAAGATTGGCCATGGAGGGAGGAATGAAGGAGAGACAGTTGCAGTTGCGTCGCGGTCGCAACAAGAAGCAAGCAAGAATGATCAAAAAGAAAGATGAATTTTAATAAATTTAAAAATGCAGTCATTCATATATGCCATGTCCAAAAATGGTTAATAAATTCATTGACTGCTCGTGGCCCCGGCAAACTGACTATTCCCCGTCGTGCTCTCCGCTATCTATCCGCTCAACGCCTGCCTGAGGCCCGTGTGCTGCTGCAAGCACGCTCCCCGCCGGTCCTTGAGTGCTCCCTATCCTCGTGAAAAACTCGTCCCACTGACCTGTAACCATACTCCTGTTCACCAGATCATTCATCCTACCACTCGGCTAAAACCACGCACCCCAGTCAAACATCCCCCCAGGTATGCCATCCAGCCAATTGTTGTCCGCCAAGGCAAGTTGCTCCAGTGCTCTCGTCGACGCAAGCCCCGAATCGAGCACGTTCACCACCTGAACGTTCTCACATTCCTCGTTCAGCATCGGGTTCACGTTCGTCTTCCCCTCTTGCCCTAATGCAACCTGTGACCGAGCACCTCCGTCCTCGTCGCCACGCGCTCCGGCGGGTGCCGCATCATCTGCGCCCCGCGTGAGCCCGTCCTTGGACAGCAGGGACATGACCTCACCCTCGTCCTCTTCCTCACTATGATCCTCGATGATCACGCCAGGCGCAACTTCCGGATATGCTCCCTTGGCCGTACCGTGCGCGACGAAAACCCCTCCTCCAGGCCGGCTCGGATCTTTTTTGTATGATAGACCCCCCAACGGATGGCGGCTTGTTAGTCGTCACATTGCTCGTCGGGTTCAATGCAGGACGTTCCATCTGTGGCGGTGGACCCTGCGTCGCCTCGTAAAGAAGCGCTATGATCTCTGCTGTCTAAAATCACATGTCCGAAAACCGCTCATCGGAATGTCTCACGGGCGGGACATACCTTTCGTCGGACTGACATATGGTCCGGTGAAAGTGACTTTTCCCATCGTCGGATACAATCGCGTACTCTTTTCAGTTTCATCGCAGCATCTTGATCCTGGCGACGTGCCCACGTGTGGTACTTGGCAATATGGCGGCGGATAACGTCAGGTGGGCGCTCTCTCTTTGAGCTATACTCACCTGGACCAATGCGCACGAGGTCGCTGCGTACGCCACTAGCATCCACACGTCATACAATTTGTCATTCAGATCCAGCCAATCTATCGCATCGCCTGTCAATTCCACCAGGTTGGACCAGCTTTCGATGGTAAGGGCAAACTTGAGATGTTCCGGGCACGAGTACGAGATCCTCATAAACACGCGCCAGAAGATCATTAAAACGCAACAGTATAACAAAAAGAGGACTCCTGCGTGGTCGATGCTCAGCGCAAACTCAGAGCTAGGACCCCTGATACGAACCTGCGTTGGTAGGGGTGTCCGCACCTCGAAATTGTAAACTCGGAGGCAGGTTCTTCTTCCAGTTCTCAATATCGGCCAGTAGCGTGGCCAGCGCCTCGTCGTTTGTATTCATCAGACCGGCCGGGCTAGATTCATTGAATCAGTTCCATGGGGAACAGCGTGAAAATCAGATTGTACCTATAAATAGTCTTCAGCACTCGACCGAGGATGATGCTCAGTCTTGCAAGTTCGTCAACGTAGAGACCATGAGGAGAGCCAGAGGAAGGTAATCGGGCATCGCAGTCATTGACATCGATCATGTATGGGTGCCCATATGATAGGCTCACCCTAATGAATACCGTGAGCGGGAGATACCAAAATGGCCCGTGGGGTAGACAGTGTCACGGATGAAATTTGAACAGTTACCATCGGTCACTAATGAGACATGCCCCCCAGAGTCTGCGCCGCATCTCGATATTCTGCTTTACCGCCTCCGCGCGATGAAGACCTAAGTCTTGAGCCTGCCGATCAGCGTGAGTGGACACGCTTGAAACAATCCCTCCATTTTATTTTCACGCACCATCCTAATCGCGGTTCCCAACCGGATCCACAGAGCGGACAGGGCATTCGGCACAAACTGTGAATGGCAGTCCCCTACCATACAAAGAATTAACAAGCTTTGTACATTGACGATCGAGGCCGTCGAGAGGACATCTTCTCCTTTGATGACGCTATTGACGGCGTAGCGTATTGCGTCGAATACACTTTGCGGTACTTCCCGCCGCGCAGCTGCTACAAGGCAAATAGAATATAATAATATAGGGGGTGGCGACGGGCTGGAATTGGAAAGGAACTCGGCTTGTGTGATGATCGGAAGGATGGGGGCGATCTCCGCGAAGTAGGCGTTGACCAACTTCTCAACCACATCGCGCTCGATGCGCATATCAATAGGTTTTTGTAGCGTGGGCGGAGCATCGCCGCCACTCGGCTCTACCACTTGGATGAGTCCGTCACCGCTTTGGGATACTTCCCACTTATGGTGGTGTCGCGCGTCGTAATTTTCGTACAACCGGGAGGGTATCGTGGCACTGGAATGAAGAAGATGGGCTTCGGACGTCGGACCTGATAAAAAAATATCTGGCATTAAGTGAGACAAGTCAGGCTTGAAAACTCGTACCCGTACCATACACTCGCGCGTCTGCGGGGCGAGAGGACTCTCCAGGTGTGGAGGAATTGGGCCGATCGGCATTCTCTAAACGTGATTTCTCTGCACTCGCCGCCGCCGCTTCTTCCTCCTGTTTCTTCTTCTTAAATCGGGTCTCTGCAATGGGGAGAAAGAAGGTGCAATCAAACCCATACTGCTTGCAGTGTTGGCATAACGGGGGTTCGGAATCAGGCAGGATAGTCGCATCTGATTGATAGAGGATGGGTCAGCAAGCGCACAAGATCCGAAGAGGACAGCGTCAAACAGCCATGAGAATACGAGATGGCGTGACCGCTGCAAATGACTGCCAGGGAGGAAAGGGCCACGGACCGGATTTTGCGACTACGGCAACTGTCGCACGCCCTTTGCGTCTTTGTGCGCTTCTTGATGTCTGGAGGCAACGGGTGTTGCACATTAGCCCTTGGACCTGATGCCATAATGTTGGGGGCTGAACCGGAAGCCCCTGTAGTTTCCTCTGGACCCTCCACATTTTCCCCTTGGCTCTCGTCTGTGGTCCTTCGCTTGCGCTTACCCGATGACAGCTGGACGAGGGGGACCTGCGATGGAGTTGCGGTTGGGGAAGGCTGAGACACGGCCTCATGTGCGGCGGTCGGACGCGAGGGTGCATACATCATGATCTGTTGAGGATAAGGGGAATAATGCGGGAAGGGATGGTGGGATGTGTACGGAGAGTGATGGACGGGATATGCATATGGGGAAGGATGGTTCTGTCCAGCCATGTGGCTCGCAGTCACGCCATTGCTCGAGTGGCCGGGTGTAGAGGGATGGTGATGGTAGGCGGGGTGGGGTTGGGGAAACGGAGTGCCATTTGACGGATAGGATGGGTTCATGACTGGGAACTGGGCGGCGGGAAAAGAGTGGACGAGGACCGGACGCGATTCAGGGGGTGGCCGTTTCGAAGCGGATCTCTGTGGTTCTTCGCGTGCGTGAGAGATGAGGGATGGGCGGGAGGCTGAAATATGGAGAAGATGAGAGTAAGAAGGATGGATCGGACTGGGTGGGAACTTACGGAGGTCCGGGGATGGAACGGTTCCAGTTGACTTGGGGCGTTTCCTTGGCTTGTCAGCAGACCGGGATGTCGGTGGCGGCTGGGCTGACTGCGTGTCTTGTTCAGGGTCGGTTCCATAACCTGGTTCCATTGTCCAGACGCGCCGCCCGGTGGCAGATGCCAAAGCGGACTAAGCAAGCAAAGGCTGTGAGCAAGGTACAGGCAACGAAAGCCCCGAAAGTGAAGGAGAAGGCGTTATGTAAGTGGGTAATATACCACGGAATAAGGGTGGGTCCGGGACGAAAGATGAGACTCTTTTGAATCACTGAGTTGGAACGGCCTGTCGATCCGGAGGCATCACCTACCGACGTCACGAAAAAGTGGTCGATCCCTCGTTTGGTCGCAACCACGATAGGCGACCTGTGGTGATGGACGGCAGGGAGAGAAGAAAGCAGCAGAGCAGACGATGGCTGGGCACGGCTCACGATGTCATAAAATCAGGGCGCCTCTCTCTCTTCGCTTTCGGGCGCCGTCTAAAGTTTGATCCCATGCACGCGGGAGAAGCTGACGTCACTCTCTTCAACTCGGCACAGAGCCAATCTATCGGCTCGTTTCCACCCCTCTTCCGTCTCCCCCTGGGCGCTTTCGCGGCCGCCGCGCAATCACCTGCCGCGGCAGCCAATTTGGGAAACTGCCACCACCGCCACCCATCTGTCCATCATATCGTGTAATTTAAATTTCCCCTGAAGTCATTGTCCTATAAAACTAGGAAATACCTGTCCTGTCCTACCTGACAATCATATAATGTTCTAATCTACGATAGCCGTTCCTTCTCACCCATGTCGTTAGGTGTCACCATCTCGATCCTCATCCCTGTCGTCCCGCACGACAAAGTCTGCTTGGTCTTCCAACCCAGGGTTTACTAACCGCCTGTCCTGAGTCGCCACTGCATGTGGCTCCACCCAGGAAAATCCCCCTGGTCGACATAGTACGTCAGCGAGATTCCCTCTCCAGCTGGAATGCGCAAAAGGGTTTGGTGGTGCCCTCGTTCCTGGCTCAATCGACTTGCGTGCGGAATTCCGAATCTACGTAACCACGCAGCGAAACGTCAATAAAACCATAAATATACAAACGGGCGCAAAGTGCTCTGATGGGAATTGTCACCGCTGACGCGGAGAGAGAGCAGGTGACAATGACGAATACGATGACCCATACCTGTTCTATCGTAGTCACGTTGAGAAAAAGAAGCTAATCCCACTCGGTGAGTTATCTCTGCCGATTCATCGGAAAAAGAACACTCACGCGCACATGGTACGCCAGGAGGGCACCAACGGGCCAGATAACTGCGACAGCGAGGCTAAAGGCGACCGCACTTCCCACACCCCTGCCAAGCGCATGGCTGAACGTTTTGACCTGTTTGTCTTGAGCTAATATCGAGAGATGCAGAGCCGACGTGACGATGACCAGGCAGAGTGTAAGTGTCTAAAGGTTTCAGAGATGAACAAGGTACTCTGTCGCAACGAGGTGGTAAAAAGTCCGCACAGCCACAAGAATCAGGGCAAAGAAATTGGCATAATTACGGCGCCCTACGCAATTGTTCACCCATTGGCAGTGATGATCACATCCATCGACACAGTTATCGCACTGCGTGGGAGGTCAGTCATCGCTTCGCGTGCCTATCACGAATAGCACATACCACCCTGCAATGATTCGATCGTGGCGGGCGGTATGTACGACATGTGGTGCAATATTTTACGATTACCCTGGTGATTTCATGTGAACGACGGCAATTGGTTATGGAGAAAGGAACCCCACGCTGCTGAACGGACTTTCAATTCCCGAGTTAACGGACCATAGTCGCCGCCATCAGAGGGCGACGCCACGGACGGATATGGCGGGTCAGGGTCCAGGTTTCGTGGAAGAATTCCAGGATCTTTGAGAGCCTGTTAAGAGCAAAAAATCAGCACGAGAATTCAACCAGACCTCCAAACAGATAATATAGAAAGACCGACCGTCGATAACATCAACGAGATCGTCAAGAGGCACAAGTACGCGCCCACGCCGGCGACAGCGGGGCTTTCGTTATGCCACCACCAGATGCATGTCGTCCCGAGCCAGACACCCGCGATTCCGAAGACCAAAGTGAGGGACGCAATGAATGCCCACGGTTTGGCACCACCCATGAGCAAATGCCCACGGAAGAACCAGCGATTTGAAGACGGTATCCGCTCGTAATTTCGGACGTAACCAGAGGATTTTTCCCTTTTCATAGGGACAGAGGAAAGAGGATGTTCGCGCGTCGTTGTGGGGGGGTAAGGTATAAAATTAGCTGAGGACCGGTGTCGCAGGTCTTGGGTAACAACGTCTGACGTCTTGTACTCAGAAGAGGAGCTTTCTTTAATCTCGAAAGGGGTTCTTGGACCGTTACTCGCACTCCGAGCGGATGGAAGGGGGGGTATCACCGCGGACTGGCTGGGGCTGGTGGAGCCAGATAAAGATTTGCGTACCGACTCGAGACTCAGGCCCTTCCGAAACCGCTCAAAACTATCGCGAACGCGGGCGGCAGAGCTCGCGGCATTCTTTTCGACCACGTTCCTAGCCAGTAGAATGCTTCGATCGATGCGTCCTCAGAGAACCCGAGCGGGAGGGGGGGAGCCCACCGATCGGGAGCAACGGCTCGCGACTGTACTTCTGATTTCTGACGATGGAGGGGTAGCCCGGCGCGTCTTGCATGGAAGCCCCGGACGTGCGTTCGCCGCCGGGGAATGAGTCCGAGTGTCCGTCCGAATCGTACTGGGTGTCGTGCGGCAGGGGCAGCAGCGGAAACGCCGAGTGAACGACCTCGCGGTCGTGCGAAGGTGAGGGCACACTGGAAGAAGCCATGGACGAACGACGAGATGCATAGTCGGAAGGGGACAGAGGCTCGAGGATGGGCGGGCGGGAGGGGTGGAAGAACGGTGGCGGGGGGAGGATCCCGTGGGTGTGCGTGCCGCCGAAGGGAATAGAACTCGAACCCGTGAACGCACGACGAGTTGGGGAACTTGGGTCTCCGGGTTTCGAAACGGTAGGGTGGGGACGAGAGGCGGAGACGGCAGACCCCGTGCGTTTGTGCCTACTCGCTGAGCTGGACGCATGAGCACCGCGGGGGGCGGTAACGCTTTCAAATTTGGTGGAGAGTCCAACGGTGGCCAACGACGAAGGAAGTTGGGAGGGACGCTGAGAGACGGGGACGGATGCAGTAGACGGGGAGAAAGGTAAGGAACGCTGGGACGCCATGGTTCATTAAATGTGTACGAGGAGGCTGAGGTTGGAGAATAAAATTAAACGATCAATGAGCGCGTATTCGTTGCAGCCGCACGACCGCGCCAGCCCGGGCATTAGTTTTTTTTTTTAACACTTGCGCATTGCCTGATTCATCGCATCGTGCCCATCCTCGGACATCATCAGCGCTCCGTTCCCATTCTCCGCCTCCAAAGTTCCGTCTTGGTCTTGGTCTCGTCAATCAGAAATTTGTCTTCAACATCAAATCCAAGTGCCAATTGACACACTACTACGAGTACTGTCACCTAGCAACTGAGCTGACTAAGGCTACCTAGCAATTTGGACAGTCACATAGTCACCAGAAATGTAATGACAATATTGAAGCACTGATTGAACCTTACATTGTTGATGAGACAGGTAAAAACACTTCAATTGGAGAATTGGGGTGGGGACAGGGAAAAAAGACAATGTACTACTGTGTGCATGCAGGAATTAAGTGAGCACCCTTGATCCAATTCTGCCTGCTTTGAAGGAAGAGCCTGTAAGGTGAGCCATAATGCTGGCCATGGAATCATGTGTGGACCATGTGTGATGTGTGACACCTCACCTGATCCCACACCTCCCTCCTTCATGGCCTTTCATTCTCAGCCCTTGCCACACCACAAGCCACCTTGCATCTGACATCAAGATCTCAATTGCATCACCCAGCCCTCACCACTGACCACATGCACACACCCTGCCCTGGCACACATGACACATTCATGTCTCAAGCCTTTTACAGTGACCCAAAAAACTGTTCAAATGTTTTGTACATTTTCATTGTATTAACCATATCTAGAGAACCACTGCAGATAATAATATGTAACTAGGTTTGTTTTCAAGCTCTACATCATAGCTTTGTAATGGTATACTTTATACAGCATAAGCATAATTATTTAGGAAGATATAAGGTATGTTTGCTGGTGTACCCATTTGAACAGTTTTTTGGCCTTGGTTAGTGAATTCATTATTTCTCAGATTGAGATTCATATTCTTTCCCCAGAGGGCTAAAATTGAACATGGAGGTCATGTGACCTATAATAAACTCAAACCATGTGCAAATAAGCCAAAAAAGCTGCTTCTTCTTCACCAACAACATCATGAAGTCTCTTCTTCCTCATGAAGTCAACTACATCATCTCCCTTCTCCAGGCCAACCATTCAGTTAGTAACATTGCCAAGGCAGCACACAGAAGCATTGGTTCAATCACCAACATTTTCCAG